>JALGBA010003873.1:732500-760648 GCA_023970755.1 Azemiops feae | reverse complement strand
TAGAATAGAATAGAATAGAATAGAATAGAATAGAATAGAATAGAATAGAATAGAATAAGGAATAGAATAGAATAGAATAGAATAGAATAGAATAGAATAGAATTGGAAGGGACCTTGGAGGTCATCTAGTCCAACCCCCTGCTCAGGCAGGAAACACTATACCATTTCAGACAAGTGGCTGTCCAGCCTCTTCTTAAAAACTTCCCGTGTTTTGTCCACAGTGTTTTGCGTGTTTTGCGTAGCTAGCAGCTTGCAGTCAAGGTGGAACTGTGACGAAAGCGTCTGCATATCAAAATTAGTATTTGCTAATGGGGGAGAGATGGGGAACCATGTTAATAAGTCCTCCCTTCCTCCATCGGCACGGGTTGATATTATTTATTATTTGGCAAACGAAAGAATTTGCAAACCAAATGTTAGCAGATCACGTCGCTTTTCGTGTAAAATGGACCCGATAATGCAGGCAGAGGCCTCTAAAAGCATCAAAGAAACACGAAGCATTGCATTAAAGTCTTTGGAAAGTGCAAAGAAGAACAACTAAGACGAGTAAAGGCCTGGAGATTAAAACATCCGAAGGACGGTGGCAGGAACTGGGTTTGGCTAGTCTAGAGAAAAGAAGGACCAGGGGGGACATGATAGCAGTGCCCCAATATTTGAGGGGCTGCCCCAAAGAAGAGAAGGGGGTCAACTTATTCTCCAAAACACCAGAAAGCAGGACAAGAAACAATGGATGGAAGCTAACCAAAGAGAGAAGCAACCTGGAATTAAGGAGAAACTTCTTAACAGCGAGAATAATTAACCAGTCAAATGTCTTGCCTTCAGAAGTTGTGGGTGCTCCATCGCTGGAGGTTTTTAAGAAGAGACTGGACAGCCACCTGTCTGAAATGGTCTAGGGTCTCCTGCTTGAGCAGGGGGTTGGACTAGAAGACCTCCAAGGTCCCTTCCAGCTCTACTCTGATTGATGGATCGAAAGGCAGAATATAAGATTATTGAAACGAAACAGTTGTCAACTTTGTACCCAGCTTCCTCTCCTTCTCTCTTTACAACAGTTCCTTTAGTGACCGTTCCAAGTTACAACGGCACAGGAAAAAGTGTCTTAGGACCGTGTCTCACACTTACGACCGTCACAGCCTCCCCACAATCCCGTGATCAAAATTCAGATAACTTAACAACCGGTTCCTATTTATGACGGTCGCAGTGTCCCAGGGGTCCCGGGATCCCCTTTTGCCACCTTCTGACCGGCAAAGCCAGATTCACTTAACGACTGTGTTACTAACTGAACAGCTGCAGTGATTCACTTAACGACCTGGGCAAAGAAGGTCGTAAAACAGAGCGACGTTCACCGAAGTGTCTCGCTTAGCAGCAGAAAGGTGGGGCCGTAAACCGAGGACTAACTGGACGTGCTGCGTGCTGCAGCACGTAAAAATGGGCAGAGCTGGGATCAACCCATTGCCATCTTGGCATTGCTGATCATGGGCGGCAGAGCACCATCATCCCCTGCCGGCCTCGGGTTCAACCCATCAACAAGCCTCGCCTGGATGAAATAGCCCCTCCCTCCGCTTGAGAGACCCCCCACCCGTCCATGTTTGCAACCAAGCAAGAAGCTTGGGCGATTTGCTGACACCCGGCCCTCTTCCCTCCCCCCCCCGCCCACCCCTTAAATGGTGATTTATGAATGTTGTCTACCACAAAAGCACACACGTCTCTGGAGAAATCACCAGAGTGAATTAAACTCCCCCCCCCCTCCAGCAATGTAGCCCACAATCTAATGTCATCCAAGGGATTAATTAGTGACTGTTGATTAAATCCCACTTTAACCCTTTCCCTGCCAGCAGAAATAGAAGGAGGGGAAGGAGGGCTGATGGTCCCTCCAGGGGCATCTGTGGGGAGGGAGGGAGGGAGGGAGGGGGTCACCAACGACTGGAGCCCCGCCCCTTTCTGACCTGGGACACGATGCACACCGAGAGAGGGGAGCCCACCTGCCAGAGCCGCCATTTTGACTTTTTTGACTCTCCCTGCATGGCCTTTTGAGATTCTTGCTATTGCTTTCTCTTGCTCTTCCTGTCCCGCGTGGCCTCCACCCCCCCACCCCCACCCCCGGGAACAAAAGGGGCATTTATTTCATTTTCTGAGCTCATAGAAACCCCCCCCCCAAAAAAAACCCTTGGGCAGTGAGCACCTGGCTAAAATAATGCGTGGCTGATGGCTGCCTTCACACAGTGCTTGAAACCTGGGTTAGTGAAACACCCTGTTCGTTTCAAACGCTTGTGTGGACACGATTGGCTCCTAATAAGCCAAATCTAAGTCGACAGCTAGAGTTGTGAACCACTGTGTTTGTGTGTGTGAGAAAGAGAGAGAGAGAGAAAGAGAAAGAGGAAAGAAAGAGAGAGAGGAAAAAAGAGAAAGAGAGAGAAAAAGAAAAGAAAGAAAGAGAGAAAGAATAAGAGAGAGGAGAGAAAGAGGGAGAGAGAGAAAGAGAGGGGGAAAGAGAGAGAGAGAGAGAAAGAGAGACAGAGGAGAGAAAAAGGGAGAGAGGGAAAGAGAGAGAGGGAAAAAAGAGAGGAGAGAAAGAGAGGAAAGAAACAGAGAGAGAGAAAGAGAGAAAGAAAGAGACAGGAGAGAAAAAGGGAGAGAGGGAAAGAGAGAGAGAGGGGGAAAAGAGAGAGAGAGAGAAAGAGGAAAGAAAGAGAGAGAGGAAAAAAGAGAAAGAGAGAAAAAGAAAAGAAAGAAAGAGAGAAAGAATAAGAGAGAGGAGAGAAAAAGGGAGAGAGAGAAAGAGAGGGGGAAAGAGAGAGAGAGAGAGAGAGACAGAGGAGAGAAAAAGGGAGAGAGAGAAAGAGAGAGAGGGAAAAAAGAGAGGAGAGAAAGAGAGACAGAGGAGAGAAAAAGGGAGAGAGAGAAAGAGAGAGAGGGAAAAAAGAGAGGAGAGAAAGAGAGAGAGAGAAAGAGAGAAAGAAAGAGACAGGAGAGAAAAAGGGAGAGAGGGGAAAAAAGAAAGAGAGAGGAGAGAGAGAGAGAGAGGGAAGGAAGAGAGAAAGAAAGAAAGGAAAGAGAGAGAGAAAGAGGAAAGAGAGAAAGAAAGAAAGAAAGAAAGAGAAGAAGAGGAGAGAAAGAGGGAGGGAGAGAGAGAGTGCATTTGTATCTTCCTAATTTCTGCAGGTCAGTCCCATTCATTTATCGACAGTTACAAAGTTACAACCACACTGAAAAAAGTGACTTATGACCATTTTTCACGCTTTTGCAGCCTCCCCGTGGTCACGTGATCAAAATTCGGACTCTTGGCAACTGGCCTGTATTCACGACTGTTGCTCTCTTCCGGGATTGCCATTTGCGATCTTCCCAACCGGTTTCTGACAAGGGGGGGTGAGGGGGTGGGCAGCCAGATTTGTTTAACAACTGTGTGATTCACTTAACAACAACTGCAGGGATTTGCTTAACAACCATAACAAGACAAGTCATAAAATCAGGCGCCACTCCCTTAACCATCTAGTCCTGCCGGCTTTTAAACTTGCATTTAAAAGCACGTCAGTTGCCAGTTAGTGGCCTTAACCAGGCCCCGAGTTGGTTCTCGGCTTACGTTACTTTTTTAAAGATGGATACATTAAGCACATTGCGCATTATTATATATTTAAAAAAATTAATCCCGGGCAACGTTCAACGTTTGAGAATCTCGTTGCCTTCCGCTTCCTAGGTGAACATAACAGGGGACTTCTTTCTTGTTGATCGAGGGAAATTTAATTTATCCAACTTGTATCTCGCTAAACAAAAAGGAAAAAAAAAACGAGCAGAGAGGCATTTCCTCCTCTGCATATTCCAAAAAAAAAAGAAAAGAAAAGAAAGAAAGAAAGAAAGAAAAAGATCAAAGCCCTTTTGAGGACATAGCCAAAAGCTGTCTGAAAGTTTAACCATCTGTGAAAGGGGAAAAAAAAAAAGGATGCTGTGTTTCGGTTATTTTTTTTTAACTTTTTAACTTTCTTTTGCCAAAGAAAGTGAAAATATTCACTCTTTCTGGCTGAAGACAATTCCGAGCAACGGTGTATTGCTCTCCCTCTGGATTGACTGGATGGTGGTACTGTACGATCAAATTTGATTGCCTACGGCGGGCATCACGGTGACGTGACACACACACACACACACACACACACACACACACACACACACACACACCGTGCTCTCAAACTGCTCTCAAACTACTTGAACTACTAAAAGACAAAAAATTTAAAAAGGTTGCAACTACCTTCCTTTAGTGACTGTCGGAAGCTACAAAAGCATTGGGGGAAAAAACAACTTGCTACCGCTTCTCACACTTATGATTTGTAAGCCTTTCCACCTCTGGGTATACAAAAAGTCACGTCGGACTTCTTTGTGGAGTTTTCTATGGCGGTCCATGACATCAGAGGTCTCCAACCTTTTGGGCACCAGGGACCGGTTCCGTGGAGAGAGGTTTTTCCACGGACCGGAGGGTGCGTGGTTTTGTGTGCTGCCTGCACCCCACGGATGGGGCTTTGCTTGTTTGTGCGGACCGGTTGCTGGCATGCTGCGGCCCGGTAGCAGTCCACAGACTGGGGGTTGGGGACCCCTGTATTACGTGATGGATCTTTTTCTTTAAATTTTGTAAGGTGCTTGGGGTCCAGAGTCACCAATGTGTGAGTTGGGTGGCTATAAATCTGATAGATAGAATAGAATAGAATAGAATAGAATAGAATAGAATAGAATAGAATAGAATAGAATAGAATAGAATAGAATAGAATAGAATAGAATAGAATAGAAAATAAAAAATAGAAAATAGAAAGTAATAGAATAGAATAGAATAGAATAGAATAGAATAGAATAGAATAGAATAGAAAATAAAAAATAGAAAATAGAAAGTAATAGAATAGAATAGAATAGAATAGAATAGAATAGAATAGAATAGAATAGAATAGAATAGAATAGAAAATAGAAAATAGAAAATAGAAAATAGAAAGTAATAGAATAGAATGGAATGGAATGGAATGGAATGGAATGGAATGGAATGGAATGGAATAGAATAGAATAGAATAGAATAGAATAGAATAGAATAGAAAATATGGAATGGAATAGAATAGAAATAGAAATAGAATAGAATATGGAATGGAATGGAATAGAATAGAATAGAATAGAATAGAATAGAATAGAATAGAATAGAATAGAATAGAATAGAATAGAATAGAATAGAATAGAATAGCTTTATTGGCCAAGTGTGATTGGACACACAAGGAATTTGCTTCTAGTGCAGAAGATCTCAGTGTACATACAAACAACAAGGTAATATAATCATAAGGTACCAGTAGGAGAAGATAGTAGAAAAGATGAGAAGATGGACAGATGATAGACAGACAGACAGATATAGACAGAGACAATCAGACAGACAGATAAATAAACTGGGGTCTGCCTGCATCTACACATCCCATTCTTCTGGTGTGCCTAAATAGACACTTGGAAGGCCTTACTTTGCACGTGTTATTTTTTATTTTCCATGGCCCTGGTCATCATCGGTTGTAGAACGGTCTGAAATTAATTTTTAAAAGCTTAACGATGTAGTTTTGCCATATTAGTCATTTTTGTTTCAAAAACAAAACAAAAAAAATTCAAGTGCAGTTGTGGCTGACTGAATTTGCGGTGCTCGGCGGGTCCCCTGGGAAAATGGCCGCTCTTGACTCCGGCTGCTCTTTGGACGCGGCGTTAGTCCCTTCGGAAAGGCACCCGTCACCTCCCAGCATCGGGGCCGTATCGATTGTCATTAAGTTGCAATGAACACCTTCCTGGACTTTTCCGTTTCCCAGACAGATGAATTGCGCCGGTCCCTAATTAGCCTATCAGTCAGGAAGCTCATAATGAGATGTTTCCTTCCAAAGTGTGGACTCAGCTGAGTCCCGCCAAGATTCGCACACAAGGCAACCCCAGGCTGGGATACCGATCCAGCTGAAGGGAGTTGGGAGAGAGAGAGATGGTCCACTGGAGAGAACTCAAAGAGATCGTCTTCAACTTACAATCATTCGTTTAGTGACCATTCAGTGGTGCTGAAAAAAGTGACTTATCACAGTTTCTCACACTTAACGGCTGTTGCAACGTTCCCACGGTCACGGCATCAAACTTTGGGCACTTGGCAACTGGCATGTACTTATGACAGTTGCACTGTCGCAGGGTCATGCGATCACATTGGTTATATCATGCTTACTGAGTGATTTTGGACCAATCACTAGGAGACGGTGAGTTCTAGTTCCGCCTTAGGCATGAGAGCCGGCTGGGTGACTCTGGGCCAATCACCAGGAGACTGTGAGTTCTAGTCCCGGGTTAGACATGTAAGCCAGTTGGGCGACTTTTGACCAGTCCGTCTCTTTCACCCCAGCCCACCTCACAGGGTTATTGTTGTGGGCACAATAGGGGTGTTGTTGGGGAAGGTGTATTGGATATGTTCGCCCCCTTGAGTTCTTTATAAAAACAATAAAGGCAAAATGCGAATAAATAAATAAAACGTGGACTCCCTTTCGTGACTCTTTTGAAGTTGGAAGACTCCGCGGAGCTAAAATCTCTGAAAGAAAGGCCGGAATCCAAGCCAGGGGACCATATTGGCAGGTGGGTAGTTTTCACAATCCATCTCAACGGCCCTCTTACTTAATAATAAATCAATCCCTGTGATGGATAACCGTTCCTGCTAACTACGTTATTAATAGATCTCAGGAACATCCTTCAATAGGCAGAGGGTGGCAAGGAGAACTGCCCCCAGCTAGGCAATTCCAAGGCTCTTTTGTTATGGTGATGATTAGAGGAGCTGAACTAGCTAATTAACAGATTCATAAAGAAGATGTTGAGGCTCTGGAAAAGAGTGCAGAGAAGAGCAACAAAGATGATTAGAGGATTGAAGGCTAAAACATACAAGGAACGGTTGCTGGAATTGGGTACGTCTAGTTTAATGAAGAGAAGGACGAGGGGGGACATGATAGCCGCGTTCCAATATCTCAGGGGCTGCCCCAAAGAAGAGGGAGTCAAGCTATTCTCCAAAGCCCCTGAAGGCCGGACAAGAAGCAACGGATGGAAACTAATCAAGGAGAGAAGCAACCTGGAATTAAGGAGAAACTTCCTGACAGCAAGGACAATTAACCAGTGGAACAACCTGCCTCCAGAAGTTGTGGGTGCTTCATCCCCGGAAATTTTCAAGAAAAAACTGGACAACCATTTGTGTGACTTAGTATAAGACCTCCTCCTCAAGCAGGCAGTTGGACTAGAAGACCTCCAAGATCCCTTCCAACTCTGTTATACTCTATTCTGAGATCCATACTCAAAATGAGGAGGAATTTTCTGACAGTGAGGACAAGAAGCAACGGATGGAAACTAACCAAGGAGAGAAGCAACCTAGAACTAAGGAGAAACTTCCTGACAGTGAATTAACAATTAACCAGCGGAACAGCTTGCCACAAGAAGTTGTGGGCACTCCATCACTGGAGACTGGACAGCCACCTATCTGGAATGGTATAGGGTCTCCTTGCTTGAGCAGGGGGCTGGACTAGAAGACCTCCAAGGTCCCTCCTATCTCTGTTTTTCTCTTATTTTGTTAGAACGGAGCTGTGGAAAGCCACGGAGCTGGCAAAAGGAGGCACCGTCTGCGCAAGCAAATGTTCAGAGTGCGAGCAGGCCCGCTTTGAATTCTGCTTAATAATCCTCTTGCTTTCTTTAAACAAGAAAACTGATTTGATCTGTTTTGACTTTTGCATTCCAGCCCGATCAGGTGACTTGACTTTTTCCGTATGAATCATTCTGAGCCGGACACTTTTGCTGCGTGGCCAAGGATAAAATAAACAAGCTGCAAAATAAGAGCCTTGGATGTTTGGAAGGAAGGAGAGTTTGATTCCGATGGAAAGTTTTTCCTCCACCGGAGCAAAACAAAAAGTAAAGGTGTATTTTGGGGGCTGTAAAATAATATTGTTCTTGATTTTTGTTAAAGAAAGATCCTGCAGGGACAAGTGTTTTTCTTCTTCTTATGACATATATTTATTTAATTTTTATCCCTCCCGTATTATTTTATAAGTATGGTAACACAGGCGGCGGACATGCGTAATTTATTATTTATTCATTTTATTTATAGCCCCCCCTTTATTATTTTTATAAACCACTCAAGACGCCGAACCTATCTTCATGCCTACTTCCTCCTCCTATTTCCCCCCCCCCAGAACAACAACCCTGTGAGGTGGGTTGGGCTTATCTACTTTAGAAATCTCATTCATAGGCGGACTGGATCTCGGGAGTTCAGATGGTCCTCAATTTACAACTGTTCGTTTAGCGACCATTCAAAGTTACAACGGCCCTGGAAAAAAATGGCTGATAAGCGTTTTTCACACTTACGACCGTCGCAGCCTCCCCCAGGGTCACGTGATCAAAATTCAGGGGCTTGGCAACTGACTCAGCTTTATGACGGTCGCAATGTCCCGGGGTCACATGATCCTCTTTTGCAACCTTCTGACAAGCAACGTCAATGGGGGAACCCAGCTAACGGCTGCCGTAATTCACGTAGCCACGTGGCAAGACATGTCCTAAAACGGGGCAAAAGTCACCTTCACAAATGTGTCGCTTAGCGACATGAGTTTTGAGCTCCATTGAGGTCGTAAGTCGAGAATTACCCGTCCTGCAAAACCGCGGCCAGCCACTAGATGGCAGGATGCATTTCTCTGGGGTTACCTTTGCTGCCCACTAGTGGCGGTTTTGATTTTTTGCTTCTAAAAACCAGGAGTCTGATAAGCCCCTTTGGGCTGATGGCGGTTTATGCCCAAGCCAGCATTTACCTGGCGAAACTTTTTATCGATTCTGACATCTGGGGGAGGCCTAAGATGATTGCGCTGTCTCCGTGCGGTATTTTATTGCCGGCTTTATTACGAAATCATAACATCGCCCCACTGCGAAAGAGCGATTGTGATGAATTGGTTTCCGTCCCCACCTGTAAATCAGCCTCACCGCTTTCTGGAGCTGTCACTCAATTAAAAAAAAATGTTAATTGATCCCGTTTGCTCGGTTTTGTCTATCGATTCTCCCGTCCTTTTCTGATCTGATGCCGATGGCCATGTGGGGGGGGGAGGGGAGATCCTGAAAGCCTGCACACCGTTCTGGAAGGAAGCGAGGGGCAGGGAGTTGAATGAAATACAGGCAGTCCTCCACTTACAACCGGTCGCTTAGCAAATCCAGCTTCCCCCCCAAAAAAAATCCCTCTATGGATAAGTCCTCTATCTAAAACCACGATTGGGACTGGAACTTTCATCCCTAAGAGCTGCTGCGGTCATTAAGGGAGCCGTGTCCGGTTTTACCACCTTTTTTCACTGTGGTTGTTAAGCGAATCACATAGTTGTTAAGTGGTGTCTCGGGCTTCTCCCCTTGATGTTGCTTGCCGGAACTGGGCTGGGAAGCTGGCAAAGGTCCGATCCTGGGGCCCCGGGATGCTGCGCCATATTATGCCGGTTGCCAAGCGCCCAAATTTTGATCAGATGACTGTGGGGATGCTGTGATGGTCGTAAGTGTGAGGACTAGTTGTAAGTCCCTTTTTTTCAGTGCTGTTGTGACTGAACGGTGACTAAATGAATGGCTGTAAGTCAAGGTTTGCCTGTAAAGAATTAAGGGCCATTCTAATGCATACCACACAGACACACAGACACAAACACAGACAGACAAACACAGAGACAAACACACAAACACAGAGACAAACACACAAACAGACAGACAAACACAGAGACACACAGACAGACAAACACAGAGACACACAGACAGACAAACACAGAGACACAGACAGACGAACACACAGACAAACACACAGACACACAGACAAACATACAAACACACAGACAAACACACAAACACACAAACACAAAAACACACAAACACAGAGAAAGACAAACACAGAGACAGACAAACACACTTGTCAGACACCAAATCTTGCAGTGTTTCCCCTTTGCTATGGCCAGATAACAGTACAGGCAGTCCTCGACTTACAACGGGTCAGTTAGTGACTGTTCAAAGTTACAACAGCACTGAAAAAGGGGACTTAAGACCGTTTTTCACACTTACGACCATTGCAGCCTCCACGTGATCAAAATTCAGACGCTTGGCCACTGACTCATGAGTTATGACGGTCGCAGCATCGGGGGGTCATGTGATTCCCCTTTTGCGACCTTCCGACGGGCACGGGTCAACGGGGGAGGGCAGATTCACTTAACAAACCGGGTTACTTATTTAACAACTGCAGCGATTCACTTAAGAACCGTGGCAAGGAAGGTCGTAAAATGGGGCAAAGCTCATTCAACAACTGCTTCACTTAGCAACAGAAATGTCCGGCTCAATCGTGGTCGTAAGTCACACCTTTGGTGAAGAAACAGGAAACTGAGTTTGTGAGCTTCTCTGTGCAAATACCGTCGGTCCTCGACTTACGACTGCAACACAGCCCAACATTTATGCTGCTAAGCCAGTTAGTTGTTAAGTGAGTTTCTGCACTCTGAGAGTGCAGAATGGCTCGATCGGATCCAATGAAAATAACGGGCAGGCTGGCCCCCGCCTCAAAAAAACTGAACGAGGGAGGGCAGAACGGGGCATCGCTCAGAGACCCAGTGGGCACCGTCTCAGATCGAACCTCGTCGTAAGACAAGCCAGAAAGGGAAGCCAGCAAATACCTGTCGTTTCCAGCTGAATTCTCCCATTTTTATTTTTATTTCTTTTGCTTCCCTGTTTAGTTCTGCCCTAAATGAGAAAGAAAACGACCGATGAATATGACTGGCTCCCATTATTGCTCTAATTCTTCTTTAAAAAAAAAAAAAAAGATCAATAAATAAATGTTTCCCCCCACACACAAACACCTCCAGATGTGAGCAGTCTAGCTCACAATAATTTGTTGGCTGGAATTCTCACCTCTGGAGGGCACCCCCGGTGCTTTAAGCAGCTGTAATTAATAATATCTGGGTGTTTGGGGTGCAGAGGGAGAAGGAATGGGGTCACTTTCCTCCTCCGACTTGCCTGAGAAAAATCACCCCGAATCTGACCCAGAGAAAATGGGAGGGTGGCAGTGTGCACAACCCACAACGCACACCAAGAACCGATGGGTTTTCATTCACTGGCGTATCTTTTGGGTTCACCTCCTATTTCTCCATCCCTTTCTTTTCCCAAACAAGCTGACAGTCTCTTTTATTTATTTATTTTCCTGCTTTGCAAGAGGGAATATGCTGCAAATAACGAGAAAAATCCCTATAAATCTCCCCCTGCGACATTAATAAAGATCTTATTGTAAGAAAGCCACTTGGTGGAATCTCTCTCTCTCTCTCTCTCTGTCTCTCTCTCTCTCTCTTGCTTTTGCTTTCTCTCTCTCTCTCTCTCTCTCTCTTTCTCTTTCTTTCTCTCTCTCTCTCTCTGCAGTTTTATCCATCTTTGCAGGAGTTTATTTTCCTAAAGGAAGCCTGACACTGATTGTCTTCCTAAATAAACGGGTCTGATAAATATTTAACACTGCAACAAAGGAACAGAGAAAGCACTAATGCATGTATGCCAGTTTTGACAGCCAGGCAAAATAAATGAGGAGGGTTTTGCTGATAGCAAGTTTAATATATATATATATATATATATATATATATATACTTTTGATGATCCTTTGGCCTGGATCAACACCGGTTTGTTATTTTGTTTGTTTCTTTTTTTTAAAATAAAAAAACAACAAATATTGCATCGGGTGTTTTGCAGTAATCAGTTTGCTAAATTCTCTTCCCCAGGTTGGTGCAAAGACATTCCAGCATCATTTGTCAGCTCCTTCGGTTATCTGCCAGAAAATTTGCAATATAAGCCTCGTTCAAATAAAGAAGCTTGCCACCGCAGCACAATTCTCGCAAAAGCTTTGCTGGAATAAATGGACTCCTATCCATTTGCCCGAGGATTGTGTTTTTCCGTTTGATCCGGGTGCCGTTTTTTTTTTTTTAAGTTTTAAAACACAGAAAAATCTTCTTCTTTATTTAGCAGTGGGCACGTTCCAAGTAATTGCCAAGAATAAGACACTACTGCCGGTTCATTTGACCTCACTCCCCGGAGACAAAATTAATAGAATTATTATTATTTTTTTAAATGATGGGCGGGAGAGGAAGATCAGAGCCACCGCTCTTGAAAAGAACAGCGTCATTTTGCTCTTTTCACCTTATTTTTTTAAATTTCCTCGGTTTATCATCCTCTTCCAAGGGAAGGTATCCTGAATGGGCCTGTCAAAGATTTCCCTTTGGAAGAACCCAAATTTCTAACCCGAGGGGTGACTGGATAGTTAGGTGATCTTATTATTTCTGCTATTAAGAAAAGTTTGACTGTGCTTCAGCTGCCTTCAAAGAAGGAAAAACTGATACACTCAACCCATCTGAATTTTTTATTTTTATTTTTTTTGCATTTGTGATACAAAACAGAAGTAAAGTTGTGGCCTTTGATTTCACTCCTGCCCGGCTGCCTCTCTGGACAGACAGTCCACCTTTGCTACTACACCTGTGCTGTGTCGACATTTCTAGGTGATTTATTTATCACCGTCTCCTTTCCCGTCTTCCCTGCTTCAATTTGACTGTTCTTTTTTTTTTTAATATGCAGAGGCTTTTTCGCCCCCTTCGCTCCCCCGTAATATATTTCTGCGAGAAAATCCTGCCTTAAACCACATGCCCAACCTGATTCTCGCGGCCAGCCTAAATGTTTACTCGGAGTCAAAATTCGGTTAGGACAAGCAGGGTCAAAAAAATTTTTTTTTTTTTTTTTTTGAACCAAAGAAGCTGCCTTTATTTCTCGTTCTGGGGAGGTCAAGAGGGAGATTGCTGAAGAAGAGGGAGAAGATTGCAAACAGAGGACAAAGGACACCCTGCTCTCTCTCCTTCTCCTAAACCGAGGGCGTCCCGCAATCTTCCTAAACCTGGAGGCAGGTTTAGAACCGAGCAAAGGAAGAGTCCCACTTTGCTTGGAGAGGCGCTTCTCCAGAGGAGGGGAAGAGCAGGATGACCCATGGTTCCCAACCACCACGGGCAGGGCAATCCAACTCAAGCCCTCCTTGTCAGTTTTCCTGAAGTAAATGGCTGGCCTGTTTAAGAATAAGAGAATAATTTGATTCTCCTTCCCTTTCTTTCCTTCCCTTTCCCCCTTCCTCCTTTCCTCTTCCGTTTCCTCCTTCCCTTCTCTTTCCCACTTTCTCCTTCCATCCTTCCCTTTTCCTCTCTTTCTTCTTCCCCTTCCCTTTCTACCTCTCTCTTTCCCTTTCTTTCCTTCCCCTTTCCCCCTTCCTCCTTTCCTCTTCCGTTTCCTCCTTCCCTTCTCTTTCCCACTTTCTCCTTCCATCCTTTCCTTTTCCTCTCTTTCTTCTTCCCCTTCCCTTTCTACCTCTCTCTTTCCCTTTCTTTCCTTCCCCTTTCCCCCTTCCTCCTTTCCTCTTCCGTTTCCTCCTTCCCTTCTCTTTCCCACTTTCTCCTTCCATCCTTTCCTTTTCCTCTCTCTCTCTCTTTCCCTTCTTTCCTTCCCTTTCCTCTTTCTTTCCTTTCCTTTCCCTCTTTCCTTCCTTTCCTTTTTTTCCTTTTCCCTTTCTTTCTTTCCTTCATATATATACATATATATGGAATCTGGAAGTATCTGGGACGGGGAGTGGGGGAAGAGAAAGAATATACATATGCATATCCATGTATATATTCTCCACCATATTCTCTCCCCCCCCCCTCCCCATATACTTCCAGATTCCAGCTCCCACCCCCAAATCAAAGTACATGGACTTGTTTGTTTAATTGCCACCCTGTAACTTATCAGCCCCGGATCTGAAGGAATTAATTGAGTGTTAACGCATTTTATCTTTGAACAAACTAAGCCCCCCAAATCTCTCCACTTAATTGCCTTGGCCTGGCTGAGAGGCGGTAATTATCTCTACATTAGCTGGAAATTTCTCCCCTGACTTGGAGAAGAGCAAGGAGGGGTGGTGGCAGCAGCAGGGAAAAAAGAGAGAGAGAGAGAGAGGGAGGGAGGGAGGGAGAGAGAGAGAGAGAGAGAGAGAGAGAGAGAGAGAGAGAGAGAGAGAGAGAGAGAATCGTTAAGACAGCACAGTGTAAGGAAATCTAAACCCACATCTGAAAACAGAATTGCAGATCCGCAATTTCTTCTGTAATCAAGTTGATTGAATGAAATCCTGAGCATCTTTTAGTCAACCACATTTGTGTCAGAATAGAGCTGGAAGGGACCTTGGAGGTCTTCTAGTCCAGGGGTACCCAACCCCCGGTCCATGGACCAGTACCGGGCCACGGCATGCCAGCAACCGGTCCGCACAAACAAGCAAAGCCCCATCCTCAGGATGCAGGCAGCACACAAAACCAGGCACCCTCCGGTCTGTGGAAAAACTCTCTCCACGGAACCGGTCCCTGGTGCCCAAAAGGTTGGGGGCCTCTGTTCTAGTCCAACCCCCCACTCAAATAGGAGACCGTATACCATTCCAGACAAATGGCTGTCCAGTCTCTTCTTAAAAACCTCCAGTGTTGGAACAGCCACAACTTCTGGTGGCAAGCTGTTCCACTGATTAATGGTTCTCACTATCAGGAAGTTTCTCCTTAATTCCAGGTTGCTTCTCTCCTGGATGAGTTTCCATCCGTTGCTTCTCGTCCTGCCTTCAGGGGCTTTGGAGAATAGCTTGACCCCCTCTTCTTTGTGGCAGCCCCTCAAATATTGGAAGATTGCTATCATGTCACCCCATCATTTCATCAACAAGCTCACTTCCCCCCCAAAAATCTTTTATTACAGCTGGTCCTCAACTTAAAACGATTCATGTAGTGACCTTTCAAAGTTGCGATGGCACTGGAAAAAAAGTGACTGACATCCAATCCTCGCACTTACAACCAACTGACATCCGTTCCTCGCACTTACAACTGTTGCAGCATCTCCATGGTCACCTGATTTAAAATTTGTGTACTTGGCCAAAGTTCTAAAGGTTGCAGCGTCCCGGACTCACACGATCACAAGTCTCCTGGTGGTGAGACGGGAGTCAGATAAATGTCATAAATTTAATAAATAAATAAAATAAGTGAATTGTCTTTCGCGGTCTTCCGGTGAGCAAAGCTACTGCGTGGGAACAGGATTTGCTTACTTACTGCCGGGGTTCTCTTAACAACCGTGGCGAAAAAGTCACAAAATGGGCCGCAACTCATGTCACGACTGCCTTGCTTGAGAACAGAAATTCTGCACTCAGCTGCGGCCGTAAGCCGAGGACCGTCTGTGTTTATTCCCTGCCCTAGAAAGTTCTACTCTTCCTACGATTGCCGTCTGATTCATGTGACGGATCCACCAAAAAAAAACTAACCATCTTTCATGGCTACAAAGATAAACCTTAAAGCAGGAAACAACCCAAGCTTTTGGTCTGGGCTGTGTTAAAAGCAACCCATGCGATAAATCTGGGGAAAAAAAAAAAAACTTTCTGAAAAGTAACACGCTGGCAGCGCTTTAAAAGAAAAGAAGAAAATTAGGAAGATTTAAAGGGCTTTCTGCAAAATAACCAGTTCGTTTGCTGGCGTGTTTGGCCTTCCCTCTGGGGCTTTGGCAGGAATCCATCCGAATGGGAATTCCAGATTTGTCAGCAAGGATTTGCTTTCTGGGCTTGAGTGAAAACTTCCCGTCCTTTGAAGAGGGCAAAGCAACAGCAGAAGAAAAGAGCATTAAATATCCTCTTGAAGAAAATGATTTTTTTTTAAATACATGGGTCCACGGACAAAAGTTACACACTTACTCAAAAAACGGGTGGTCCATTTTCTGAGGTTCTCCATCCATCCTTTTCATCATACATCATCCGTGATGCATATAATAGAGAAGGTGGTAGACTAAAATGAATCAAGAAGATGTAAAATTCTGCAAATTAACATCTCCGAAACGGGGACAGTTTAGCCTGCTTCAGTCTCTTCTGCTTTGGAAATGTTTAACACAGAAAGTCAAAATATTTATTTATTCACGGATTGTGTTTCTCTAGCCAGCCATCTCACAATCAAGTCTGGTCTAATGGTTGAAGTATTGGGTTAGAAAGCAGGAGACTGTGAGTTCTAGTTCCACTTTAGGCATGAAAGCCAGGTGGATGACTTTAGGCCAATCACCAGGAGACGGTGAGTTCTAGTCCTGCTTTAGACCTGAAAGATGGTTGGGTGACTTTGGGCAAATCGCCAGGAGACGGTGAGTTCTAGTCCCACTTTAGGCAGGAAAGCTGGCTGGGAGATTTGGGGCCAATCACCAGGAGACGGTGAGTTCTAGTCCTGCCTTAGATATATGAAAGCCGACTGGGTGGTTTTGGGCCGATCACGCTCTCTCAGCCCAACCCACCTCGCAGGGTTGTTGTTATGGGGAAAAGGAGAGGACGAAGGAATATGATGCATGCTCACCCCCTTGAACTATTAATAAAAGAAACAAAGGCAGATTAAAAAAAAAACAAAAACTAAACAAAAGTTTAGTTTGGTGGCATACAATAAAGTAAAAACCAAAAGTGGGGTCCCGAGTGAGAAAGCTGCTCATACCTTTTGGTGAAATTTGGATTTCTGATTTTTGTGGGGTGGGGGCTTAAGATGCAAATGGAGGAGGCTAGATTCCTGGGGGGGGAGGGTGAACAAAACAGAAGCAGCTGGATCTTCTGCTCCTGTGGCAGAGAAACTCTTTAGTTCAGGGGTGTGAAAGACTTACTGGTGTGAACAAAGAGTTTTGGAAGTGTGAACAAAGCTGTTTGGGAGCGTTTGGCAAAGGAGCCTAATTTAACCCGTCTGTTTCCCCCCAAACAGCTGGGATGCCTTCCGATTCCCTTTCCTTCCTTGGCTGGGAAGTTTCAAAGGCGGCGGAAAAGGGGATCCCTGCGGAAAAGAAAGGAGGAAAGGAAGGGAAGGAAGGAAGGAACGAAAGGATGAAACGGCGGAGGGATTATTTTATCTCCTCGCTTTTGTGTTAATTGCTGGCGCGATCGCTTCCCTTTGTTCCCATATTTGCAGCGGTCCAATATTTGAGGGGCTGCCACAAGGAAGAGGGGGAGGGGTCTGCCAAGACGAGGTCAAAAAAGTCAAGATGGTGGGATTGAAGTTCCGCTCTTTGGGCACATCATGGCTGCCATCTTGTGTTTTTTGTGATGTACGGGTGGTCCTCGACTTACGCCACAATTGGGACCCAAATTTCCCTTGCTAAGCGAGGTAGTCTGTTCCTTTCCTTTCCTTTCCCCTTCCTTCCTTCTTTCCTTCCTTTCTTCCTCTTTTCCTCCCTCCCTCCCTCTCTCCGTCCCTCCCTCCCTCCCTTCCTTCCTTCCTTTCTTTCTCTTTTCCTCCCTCCCTCTCTCTCTCCCTCTCTCCCTCCCTCCCGCCCTCCCCCCTTCCTTCCTTTCTTCTTTCTTTCTCTTGCCTCCCTCCCTCCTCCCTTCCTTCCTTGCTTTCCTTCCTCTCTTTGTACCCCCTTCCTCCCTCTCCCGTCCCTCACTCCCTCCCTACCTCCCTCCTTCCTTCCTTCTTTTCCTCCCTCCCTCTCTCTTCCCTTTCTCCGCTCTCTCTCGCCCTCCCTCCCTCCTCCTTTCTCCTCTTTTCTCCATCCCTTCCTCTCCATTCCCTCCCTCCCTCCATTCCTTCCTTCCTTCCTTCCTTCCTTCCTTCCTTCCTTCCTTCCTTTTCCTTTCCTTTCCTTTCCTTTCCTCCCCTCCCCTTTCCCTTTCCCTGTCCTTAACCAGTCTCAATCTGGGCAACTTTGGTCGGCTGGTGGGGAATTCTGGGAGTTGAAGTCCACGCATCTTGAAGTTGCCAAGCTTGAGCAATGCTGCCCTTAAGCCACCGAGCAGCATGCTGGGGTCAAGACAAAAACCTAGATTTGATTTCACTTGAATCTAAGTGTAAATGAATTAGACGCACTTAATCTGATTACTCACCGTGTATTTAATCGCTTCTCCCTTCCGTGGTTTAAACATTTGCAGTGTAGGGCCGACTTTGGGGCACATGCCTGGAGACCCAGCCTGGGCCCCAAAACAGAGGAAGACCCCCTTGACTTGTTGCTGCGCCAAAGGGGGGGTCATCCTGGCAAAGAATTCAGCCAAGTTGCCTGCTGAGCAACAGAAATTCTGGCCCCAGATGTGGCCGTGAGTTGGAAACCGACCAAGGAGAGAAGCAACCTGGAATCAAGGAGAAACTTCCTGACAGTGAGGACAATCAACCAGTGGAACAGCTGGACACCAGAAATCGTGGGCGCTCCAACACTGGGGGCTTTCAAAATAGACTGGACAAGCATTTGTCTGAAATGATGTAGGGTCTCCTGCTTGAGCAGGGGGTTGGACTAGAAGACCTCCAAGGTCCCTTCGAAATCTGTTATTCTGTTATTCTGTGTTATTCTATTATTCTGTATTATTCTGTGTTATTCTGTTATTCTGTGTTATTCTGCTATTCCCTGTTATTCTGCTATTCCGTTATTCTGCTATTCCCTGTAATTCTGCTATTCTGTTATTCTGTGTTATTCTGTTGTTATTCTCTTATTCTGTGTTTTTCTGTTGTTATTCTGTTATTCTGTGTTATTCTGCTATTCCCTGTAATTCTGCTATTCTGTTATTCTGTGTTATTCTGTTGTTATTCTCTTATTCTGTGTTTTTCTGTTGTTATTCTGTTATTCTGTGTTATTCTGCTATTCCCTGTTATTCTGCTATTCCGTTATTCTGCTATTCTGTTATTCTGTGTTATTCTGTTGTTATTCTGTTATTCTGTGTTATTCTGTTGTTATTCTGCTATTCCATGTTATTCTGCTATTCTGTTATTCCATGTTATATTGTTATTCTGTTTTTCCGTGTTATTCCGTTATTCTGTGGCTTGGACATTGTTTGGTAGCTACAATCCTCACAAAAAAAGAACTTTCCCTTCCTTTGTGGATTACCCAATTTAGAACTTTTTTTTTTTTAAAAAAATGTCTTTTTAGGACCTTTCCACCCTTAACCCTAGTGGGACCGCCAATAAATGCCTACAATATTTCATTCTCCTTATTTATTTATTTATTTATTTATTTTCCTATCAGGGTGATGTTTTTTATTTCCAAACAACGGACATCACCCCACGTGTTCTCTTTTTAGTTAAGCTACTTTATTTGGACAGAAAAGTGTTTCTTAAGGCAAAAGGAGGAAGGGGGAGGAAGCTTGGAGGGGGGGGATGTGTCTTTGCCCCCCCCCAGCTTTCGGCCTGAGAAAGAACGATTGGATGGCCCCACAAGAGAGTGGGGGAGGGAGGCTGGAGGGGGGAGAGCAGAGCAAAGATTTCTTTTAAGGGAAAATTGTGGGTAACGAGAGGTCATAAATGTAAGCGGTGCGCCTTTAAATTCACAGCTGCCAGGCCGTAAATATATTTTACGTGTGGGGCATTGCAAAAAAAAAAAAGTGGCCTTCCTTGACGTGTTTTTCTTGTCTGTAATGGAGGGGCTGGTCTAACGCAGCAACTTAAACACTCCGGTCCTGTTGATTTTATGGACTGGAAAGGCTGTGATTTATGATAGCCACATCCAAACATCAAGCAACTTGGGGGCAGGTTGGGGGGAGAGAGGAAAAGGAGATAAAAGGGGGCAGACGTATGTTGGCTCAGCGCTTGAAAGGCAAAAACAGAATGAAAAGCTTTATTTCTGGAAAAAAAGGGGGGGAGGATGTGGATAAGACTGAGTTAGGATCCTACTTGGGTGCAGATGTCAAAAGGGTAAGTTAGAACAGTGGGGGAAATCCGGCACCGGGTTTAGAAAGAGTCCCTGGTCTTCTTCTGAGGAATTTAAGGCGCTCTGTAAGGTTCTCACTTTGTCAGCCATCCCATAATAGAGTCAGATGGTTTAGTGGTGAACATACCAAGCTAGGAACTGGGAGGCTGTGAGTTCTAGTCCTGCCTTAGGCAAAAAAAGGCAGCTGGGTGACTTCAGGCCAAACTTCAGGAGACTGGGAATTCTAGTCCTGCCTTAAGCACGAAAGCCAACCACCAGAGACTGGAAGTTCTAGTCCTGCCTTAAGCACAAAAGCCAGCTGGGTGACTTCAGGTCAATCACCAGAGACTGGGAGTTCTAGTCCTGCCTTAGGCACAAAAGGCAGCTGGGTGACTTCAGGTCAATCACCAGAGACTGGGAGTTCTAGTCCTGCCTTAGGCAAAACAAGGCAGCTGGGTGACTTCAGGCCAAACTTCATGAGATTGGGAATTCTAGTCCTGCCTTAAGCACAAAATGCAGCTGGGTGACTTCAGGTCAATCACCAGAGACTGGGAGTTCTAGTCCTGCCTTAGGCACAAAAGCCAGCTGGGTGACTTCAGGTCAATCACCAGAGACTGGGAGTTCTAGTCCTGCCTTAGGCACAAAAGGCAGCTGGGTGACTTCAGGTCAATCACCAGAGACTGGGAGTTCTAGTCCTGCCTTAGGCACAAAAGCCAGCTGGGTGACTTTGGGAAATTACAAGGAGATGGTGAGTTCCAGTCCTGCCTTTGGCAGAAAAACCAACCGGGTGACTTTGGCCAGTCCCTCTCTCTCAGCCCACCCTACCTCGCAGGGTTGTTGTTGTGGGGAAAAGAGGAAGAGGAAGGAGTATTAGGTATGTTTGTCTCCTTCATTTATAAAAACCATGTTTTAAAAAAACCTAAAAAAGTGGGTGTTAAGAAAGACATTTCTTTCAAGCATTGGTCTTCCACGATTGCTCTGGGGAACATGTGGCGAAGGCCCTCAGGCTACCCACCGGGAGAGGGTGAGTTCTAGTCCTGCCTTAGGCTCAAAGCCAGCTGGGGGACCTCGGGCCAGTCACTCACGCTCAGCCCTAGGAAGGCAGCAATGGCCAAACCACTTCGGGGGGAAAACCTTGCCAAGACAACGGCAGGGCTTCATCCAGGCAGCCTCCACGAACGAACCAGACATGATTGGACGGAAGGGGGGGGGAATAGCATGTCGGATGTCGGATTTCTCCTTTCCCGTAGTCGCCTTTCCTGTTTTCATTCCTCCCCCCCCCCACAGCCGAATCCCACATTTTCCTTCCAGAGAGCTTTCCAAGCTTGCTTGCAGCTGGGGAAGATGGCAATTCAGATGCTCTTACGTAGCAACAGGGGTGAGGGGGGCAAAGAGAAGACCATCCATCATTTTTGCTGGAGAAGCCGCAGCCTGGCACGGGAAGGGAAGCAGGCCAGATGGGGTTTTGGTCACGTGACCTGAGATGGGGAGGGAGGGGGGGGGAGGAAGAGGGTGGATGTGCAAAGAGAGAGTTCAGTTCTAACCTCGGCCTCTTCCCCCTCCGAATCTGCCCCCCTGCCCAGCGGTTTGTTTTGCGGTCCCTCCGTTCTTTGAGCGGTTCCAGAAAACCTTGAAAATTCGACCAGCTGGACCTTGACAGGGTGGGGTGGGGTGGGGTGGGGGGGTCATTGGTAGGTTCAGAACAAAGTAGCTTGGCCCATCAAATCTGCAAATATATATAAACTGGGCCCTGTTGGACGCTCTGATTGCATTCCTTCTCGGAGTCGGTTCGTGGGATCTGTGGACCAGACAAGGTCCAGTTCTGATCCTTCCGTGGCTCAGCCACAGCATGAATTCCAGATGTTCCTCACCTGGTCCAATGCAACTTCGGCTGCCGAAGGTATCTCCAGAAGAAGAGAGGGGGAAAGATAGCTCTGACGCCTAATAACTTCCTTTCCTTTCCTTTCCCTTTTTTCTATTTCCTTTCCTTCTCTTCTCCTTTCCTTTCCTTTCTTTTCCCCACCTTTCCTTTTTTCTTTCCTTCTTTCCTTTTCCCTTTCCTCTTTCCTTTTTTCCTTTCCTTCCTCTTCTCCTTTCCTTGCCCTTCCTTTCTCTTCCCTTCCCTTCTCTTCCTTCCCCTCCCTTCCCCTTCCCTTCTCCTTCCCCTTCCTCTTCTCTTTCTCCTTCCCCTTTCCTTCTTCTTCACTTCCCCTTCTCCTTCTACTTTCCTCCCTCCCTTCTTCTCTGTACTGCATCCCCCTCTTCCTTCCTTCCTTCCTTCCTTCCTTCCTTCCTTCCTTCCTTCCTTCCTTCCTTCCTTCCTCCTTCTCTCCCTTTCCTCCCCTCCCCCTTCCTTCCTTCCTTTCTTCCTTCCTTCCTCCTTCCCTCTCTCTCTCCCTCTTCCTCCCCCTCCTCCTTCCTTCCTCCTTCCTTCCTTCCTTCCTTCTTTTCCTTCCTTCCTTCCTTCCTTCCTTCCTTCCTTCCTTCCTTCCTTCCTTGCTTACTTACTTACTTACTTACTTACTTACTTACTTACTTACTTACTTACTTACTTACTTACAGTCTTAGTAATCTCTTTTCTACTTTTCCTTCTGACCCTCTTACTATACAGTTGTTGGATGATCCAACCTAGCAACAGTGCAGCATAACCCCCCACACACACACACACACCCCGGTCCCTACTTGGGCCAAAGAGCTTGGGGAATGAAAAAAAAAAACTATAAAAAGGGAAGCCAACCAGGCCCCACAAATCCAGATGGCCACTAGATGTCAGCAAAGAGTTTGGGTTTTTCCCGTATCCACCTCCAGGGGTGTCCGCAGGTGTCAAGATGGCAGCTGCCTTCGATCACCTTCTTTCTGACTACCGTGTTGACTTTTTGGGATATTGGCCTTTAACTCTGATTTCTTTCGCTTCAGCCAGTAACAGTATTTTGGCCATAAAGTTTGCAAAAATTCCTCCCAGTGTTTTTCCCTTAAGCTTCCTCTGAGGGAAGATAATTGAGCAATTAGCAACAGATTACCTTTAGTGGCTCTTTTGCCTTAATGAAGCCTTGTGTAATAAAGTGCCAATTAAAAACTGAAGAGCGAGGGGAGGGGAAGCAGCCGAGAAGATCCTCGCCCCACGGTTTTGTGCCTCAGCCAAGGTTTCCTGGGGTTTCTTAGCAGCTCCGGTGGCTCTAACCACTAGGGAATAGGAAGCGTCTCCCTACGACACGGGGTAACTCTTTGCAAGTGGGAGGCAATGGTTTGGCTGAGATTCCCATCATCCTTGGCCGAGAAGCCAGGAACAGTTCAAATGGAAGGGAGGGGGGACAAGGATGGTTGCTTCGTTTGGGCTCAGAGGCCCCCAAATTCTCTTGATTTTAATATCCACATTTATCACGGGAAAACCTCATTTGGCTCAGCAGATACAGAAAAGTACTGGTTTCCTCCAGCTAAAAGGCCAAAAACCCAAAATAGTTTGCGAAAGGAGAGGAAAGAAAGGAAAAAAGGAAGGAAGGAAGGAAGGAAAGGAGGAAAGAAAGGAAAAAAGGAAAGAAAGGAAGAAAGGAAAGGAAGAAAGAAAGGAAAGAAAGAAAGGAGAGAAGGAACCAGGGGCTTAAGCCAATCAGGGCTTTATTTCACAAAGCTGTCCATTACTACTACTACTACTACTACTACTACTACTACTACTACTACTATTATTATTATTATTATTATTATTATTATTATTATTATTATTATTATTATTATTATTATTATTATTATTATTATTATTATTATTATTATTATTATTATTATTATTATTATTATTATTATCTTAATATAATTATTATATATTCTGGCTCTTGAATTTTCCTGGGTAAAGCAAAGTTATAAGCAATATCTTTTTTAAAGAAATTATGAACCTCTTTCAGAATTTTGCCCCTTTGACCTTTAGTTTTTCCTAAGAAATGAGGGTCCCTAGAGATATACCTGGCCAGGTTCACAGGATGTTCATGAATGACTGCAAGGTACAGTAAAAAAAAAAAAAAAAGTCAAGATGGCATCTGCAATTAGATTATTGAAACTTTGCCTAGCTTTCTTGCCACTGTTGCATCTGTATTTTGATTTTGTAGACCAGCGAGGGTCCCCAACCATTTTGGCACCAGGGACCAGTTTCGAGAACGACCATTTTTCCACAGACTGGGGGGGGGAAGGGGAGGAGGAGCGCGCAACCGAGATCCCCTGCACGCACAGTTTTGCTTGCCCATCATTCACCTCCAGCTATGCAGCGCGATTCCTAACAGGCCTTGGACCGGTACTGCACTACAGCCCAAAGGTATTGGGGACTCCTGTTGTAGACCATTTCTTACTAATATCTTCCTGGTGTTGCTATGCCCCATTTTTCTTTAGAACAATCCAGTAAAAAGTCATGATTATTATTAACCACCATTGGTGGCTTTCCCCCCCCCAACCCACCGTGTTTTAGTCACATGGTTTGGGGCAGACATGATAACTGGCTGGGTTTACACGATCCATGAAGCCATCTAACATGGTTTTATGGCCCATGAACGGCTGCATTTTCGTACTTCATTTTGCCCCAATTAAAAGCAGCACATGATTGGCTTCCCACAATGTTTTCCCACATCAAGCTGGCTTATCAAACCTGGGTCTTCCCACCAGGCAAATCCTGTCCTGTCCTCTCCCAATAATTCTCACAGCCTTTCCTTCCCACTCTTGGTGGAGAAACCCATAAACTGGAGAAGAGTGGCTGATCATTTGAATAAAAGCTTTTTGCCCATCTCTGGACCAATTTTTTTTTTTGCTTTTGAACCTGGCAGTCCCATCCTAAATCTCTCCAAGGGCTGGGAATGGGTGGGACATGCAAACACATCTAGGTGCATAAAATTTAGAATAGAATATTGTTGGAAGGGACCTTGGAGGTCTTCTAGTCCAGCCCCCTGCTCAAGTAGGAGAACCTATACCATTTCAGACAAGTGACTGTCCAGTCTCTTCTTAAAAACCTCCAGTGATGGAACGTCCACGATTCCTGGAGGCAAGCTGTTCCACTGGTTAATTGTCCTCCCTGTTAGGAAGTTTCTCCTTAATTCCAGGTTGCTTCTCTCTTTGATCAGTTTCCAACCACTGTTTCTCGTCCTGCCCTCTGGTGCTTTGGAGAATAACGTGACCCCCTCTTCTTTGTGGCAGCCCCTCAAATACTGGAACACTGCTATCATGTCTCCCCTATTTCTTCTTTTCTTTAGACTAGCCAGACCCAAGTCCTGCAGCCGTTCTTCGTATGTTTTAGTCTCCAGGCCTTGGATCATCTTAGTTGCTCTTCTCTGAACTTTTTCCAAGGTCTTGTAGTATGGTGATCAAAATTGGTTGCAGTATTCCAGGTGTGGTCTTACTAGGGTTTTATAAAGCGGTACTAATACTTCGCATGGTCTTGATTCTATGCCTCTGTTTATACAACCCAGGATTGTATTAGCTTTTTTGGCTGCTGCTGCACACAGCTGGCTCATGGTCAAGTGATCGTCCACTAGGACCCCAAGTTCCCTCTCACACTTGCTGTTTTTGAGCCAGGTCTCACCCAATCTGTACTTGTATCTTTGATTTCTCCTGCCTAAATGTAAAACTTTGATTTTCTCCACATTTGTCACCTTCCTCACTGCAACCACCAGCCACACCACCTATATGTGGTGGCCCTCCATTTCTGTAGCTCTGGGACCCCCGAGGCAGAAGCCCCCAGCCAAAGGAAGACGAGTTCCCCAAAGCCTGTTGAGATAGAGGAGAATATTTCTAGCTCAGGGCTGAACTGTGGATCATTCAGCCTTGGTGCTCCACTGAGTTTGGTGATTTTCTTCCAGACCTTTCATGACCCAACTAGGGAACCTCATCAGTGCTAGAAGGGAGGAGGGGTTTGCGGAGAGGAGGGAGGAGGAGGAAGACTGTGGGCTCCTCTCTGAGCTTGATTGTTTTCTTGTAGATGTTTCATGACCCAGCTAGGGAACATCATCAGCACTAGAAGGGAGTGTGGGTTGTGGAATGGAGAAAAAGAAGGGGAGGAGGAAGAGAAGGAGAAGAGGGGGGAGGAGGAGGAAGAGAAGGAAGAGAAGGAGAAGAGGGGGAGGAGGAGGAAGAAGAGAAGGAAGAGAAGGAAGAGAAGGGGGAGGAGGGGGAGGAGGAGGAAGAGGAAGAGAAGGAGAAGCGGAATGTGGGGTCTTAGATGCTCTCTGAGCTGGGCGATTTTCTGGCAGACGTTTCACGGCCCAACTGGGTACCCCAACCAGGTGCCTCGAGTGTGTTGGGAAAGGGACGTCTCCTTGCCAGTCCCAGCCTCGCATCCCAAACAGGTGCCTGGAGAAGATGAGGAGGAAAGGGCCGGGGGGGGGAGGCGAGGCAGCCCCTTCTTCTCCTGCCCGCGGTCCTGGACCGGCTTCCCTGCGGAGCCGAGAGACGGGAAGAGAACGAGTTAAAAGCGAAAGGCCCGCCGACTTCCGGATGTGTTCGAGGCCCAGGGCTGTGCGGGGAGAAAGCGCGCATCTTTCTCCGCTCGCCTCCTCCTTCGGCGCGGGAGGGGCGGGGGGGGCGGGGAGGGGAGGGAGGGAAAAAAAGAGCAGGCAACGGCGGCTTGGAGCGGGGGGGGGGGCGAGGAAGGCAAGCCGCCCCTTTGATCCTCCCTGACATCTTCCTCCGACGAGCCCCCTCCCCACATAAAGCCAAACTCTCAAGTCACCGGGGCGGGGAGGGGAGGGCGGCGCGGCGCTGCCTCGTCCATTTCCTCCTCTCTCTCTCTCTCTCTCTCTCTCTCTGGCCCCCTAATCCACTCCCCCTCTTTTTCTGTCCCCCCATCCACTGCCTCCCCCCCCCCAAGATCACTGCTGCGGCTTTGAGGAGTGCGGGGGGGGGGAGGAAAGTGGCAACCCCGCTAGTGTGTGTATGTATGTGGGTGCGTGCGTGTGTGTGTGTGTGTTTTTCTCTTTCTCTCTCTTTCTCTGCCAGCTCCCCCCCCCCCATCCATCACTACCACCCGCGGCCTCCGCCGATTCCAGCGGGCGGCTGAGCGCTGAATTCTCCTCGGCGGTGAGAGGTTGGGTAGGGGAAGGGGGCTTTAGGGGACCTCTGAGCCCCCCCCAACATCACATCACATCCCTTCCTTCCTTCCTTCCTTCCTTCCTTCCTTCCTTCCTTCCTTCCTCTGGCACCTTCTCTAGCTTTCTCTCTCTATCAACACTCCCGCGCCCCCCTCCCCATTTCTCCGCCTTTGCATCTTGCCCGGATAGGACCGGAGGCGCATTTAAAAAGGGAAAGGCAGAAAGAACGGCGCGCCGGGCGGGGGAGGGGAGGGGAGGGGAGGGGAGGGGAAAGGAGGGGAGGGGGAGAGGCGGGCGGGCGCCCGGTTGGGACTTGAGGTCCATCTTTTGAAGCCGAGAAGGAGATGAAGGGCGGGAAGATTAGAAAGGAGCGGGCGTGAAAAAAGCGCCTTTTTCGGCTCTCTTTGGGGAGGGGGCTGTTTCCCTTCTTTCCCTGGTGTCTCCCCCCTCCCCTTTTCCAATTAGTACCACCCGGGTTGCCCGTGCGTGTGTGTGTATGTGTGTGTGTGTGTGAGAGAGAGGACGAGGCTCATCAATCACGGGAGGCTGACATTTCCCAGGATGGGCGGCCGCGGCGGCGAACGACACAAGCCCAGATCTACTTCGGAGAAAGCAGGGATCGCCGCCAGCTAGCTCTCTAGATCCCGGCGCCTCGATCTTCCGCCCCTGGCCCCCAGCCTCCCCCCCCTCCCTCCCCACTTCCACGCAAACCTCTAACCGAGCTCCAGCTTTGCCTCCTGCGAAGGTTCCCTTAAACACACTTTAACAAAACCAAACCCCAACCCACAGGACTTCTGAAAAAGGACGGCTGGGGTTTTCTTCGGATTTTTTTAAAATTTTTGTTTTCTTGAGTAGAGCAGATCCCGTAGACCGCTCCTCTCTGAAAAGCGGCGTGGGGGGCTGGAGGGGAGGAGGTGGAGAGAGACTCGCCACGAAAGTCAACTCCGGCCAAGAGTTTGCAGCTTTTTCTTCTTCTTCTTCTTCTTCTTCTTCTTCTTCTTCTTCTTCTTCTCCGCCCTGGCGGCTTGGATTTGATGGGGCTGCAGCCCGCACTGGAGATGGCGCTTCGGCTTTGGGGAGAGAACTGACGGGCCTCTCTGGCTCCCCCCGAAAAGCCCGCTTCTCCCGGGGGGGAGACGCCAGGAGGAAGAGAAAGCCTGGAGAAAAAACTCGGGAGCGTCTCATGGCCCAAAGGGTAAGTCGGGAGCCCCCCCCCCAGCCGCTTCCCCGTCACCGGTCGGGTTTAAAAAAAAAAGGGGGGGAAAGAACATTTTAATAATAATAATAATAATAATAATAATAATAATCGTAATGAACAGGCCCTGACTGAGAGGTCAGATCTTAAAGTCAGATCTTCCGGATAGGAGGGGTTTTGTTTTTTTTTTGTTTTGTTTTGTTTTTAGGGGTAGT
>JALGBA010003873.1:685000-727500 GCA_023970755.1 Azemiops feae | reverse complement strand
AAGCGAAACGTCTTCTTCCTCAAGGGGAAAAAAAACAAAACACACACACACACAGTCCAGTTGCCTTTTGAAAAGCCCCTTTGAGGAATAAGGGCTGGTTTGGCTTCATCATTCGCCTCGCCTGTCCCCTTCTGCCCCCTCCCCAAATCCTTCACCCCAACTTTGAGACAAGCCTCTGCAGATGCCTGCTTGGAAAGCCCCCCCCCCCCGGGTTTGTTTGTTTGTTAACGAAAATGTCCTAGTAGGTCAGCCTGGATTTGGGAGAGCATTTCCTAGTTGTAGGGCAGGAGGGACCGGGTGTGTGTGTGAAAGGGGGCTGCTCAGCCTAAAAAAACTTTCTTTCTTTTTTTCTTTTTCTTTCTTTCTCTCCTTTCTTCTCGGCACCTGTCTCCAGTACGATGATTTGGTACATTACGCCGGAATGGACGGGGGAGTTTCTCTGCCGGCCTTCGGAGACCCACATTCGGGCAGGGGTCTGCAACATCACGCTTTGAACCAGGGGGGCCCTTATGGAGCGGCGGGGGTTAACCACCGGCCGGGGATGCCTCCGGGACTGGGCGCCAACGACGCCTTGAAGAGGGAGAAAGACGAAATTTACGGGTGAGTTTCGCTGGGAAGCGCCTTTCTCCTGCGCTCTTGGACCGCGCAAAGGGGTCTCTTCCCCCGGGTCATTCCCTCCCCCTTTGGGGCCGGCCGGACCAGATCTTCCCTCCCCCTTCTTCTCCCGAAAAGATCAGACGACTCGCTAGTTCGCGCCGCACGTCGGAACGCCTCTCCGCCGGCTCAGCCTGCGCGAAGCGGCTGGGCTTAACACGGGGGTTCAAGGGAGTGGGTGGCGCCCGAGGCGTTCTTTACGAAGGGTCCCCTCCCGAGAAATCGTGTCTGGGGTGTAAAGAAGGTAGAAGGAGTAAAGAGAAGACCCGTGTCCCCCGCTGCTGGGCTTGCCCAAATGAAGGCCAAGGACAGATTCGATTCGGCTGGATCGCTGGATTACTCTCCCAGTAGATCGAATACGGGTTTTCTTCCTGGTCTCCCCTCTCTCTCCAAGAGAGATCTGGTCGCAGCCTTATTTGCCCAGGAACGAATCAGAATCAGAATAGAGTTGGAAGGGACCTTGGAGGTCTTCTAGTCCAGCCCCCTGCTCAAGCAGGAGACCCTATAATGCCATCTCAGACGAGTGACTGTCCAGTCTCTTCTTAAAAACCTCCAGTGATGAAACAAGGGTGTTTTGCCTTAAGCGACCAGATTGGATCCCACCCCTCCCTCGATCTGCCGTCGGAAAAGCAGCAGATCAACTCCTGTTTTAGCTCCCCTTCCCTAATCCCAGATCCTTGGAGTTTAGCTCGCCCTCTTCTTTCGGTTGGAGGGATCCCCCGCCTACTGGGTCTCCCTTCCCCAGGGATCTTTTCTATCCTGAATTCCTAGAGATTCTTCTAACTAACTAAAGTCACTGAACTAATTGAAGATCCTTAACCTAACTGAAGCTGGGGGATCTCCTGAAAAAAATACATATAGGTACCTCGCCTTGTTGCTAAGAAAGCTGCCTAGTGGGGGGATCTGCCTGCTTTTTGGGTGGAGGATCTGAGAATCCATTTCCCTAAATCTTTGCCTCACTGGGTGCAGGGTATCCTAAGGAAGGAAGGAAGGA
This sequence comes from Azemiops feae, assembly GCA_023970755.1. Lineage (NCBI taxonomy): Eukaryota > Metazoa > Chordata > Lepidosauria > Squamata > Viperidae > Azemiops > Azemiops feae. Next base: position 725,852 of record JALGBA010003873.1, on the reverse strand, counting down.
AGGAAGGAAGGAAGGAAGGAAGGAAGGAAGGAAGGAAGGAAAAGGAAGGAAGGAAGGAAGGAAGGAAGGAAGGAAGGAAGGAAGGAAGGAAGGAAGGAAGGAAGGAAGGAAGGAAGGAAGGAAGGAGAGATTTATCCGCTACTCAGAAATGGATTTTTTTTCCTCTTCTTTCTCCCGAGTTTCTTTTTAATCTCCGCCTGATCTCCTTGTTAAGATGGCCTACTTGCTCTGGGTGGGTGGATTGTGTAAATCTACCGGGGAATCAAGTATGAGCACCGTTCCTAGCGAAGCCCTGTGGATTTCCTTCTCTTGGTGGGCCTGGACACCCTTCGCTCGACCTGGATGTGTTCTCAGGACACAATGAGAGCTGGGTCAGTTTTATTCTTCATGGGACAATACAGCCGGTCCCATTAATTGATAATTTACAGCGGTGTTTTTCAATCTTGGCAACTTGAAGATGAGTGGACTTCAACTCCCAGAATTCCCCAGTCCACTCATCTTCCAGTTGCCAAGATTGAGAAACCGTGATTTATTTTAGAGCATTCTGAGTATTCAGCCAACATTCCCCCCCCCCCAGTAACAAAGTTAAGACTGATGCGTGGATATGAGATGAAGGCCCTTTTTTATCCTGGCTGAGGAAGAGGGATGCTTCTATGAGTGGGTAATTTAAAAAGGGCAGACTCTGGGACATTAATATTTTATTTATTTATTTCTTGGAGCTACAGTACCTCCCACCTATTCTTTAGGGGTTCATAGTTATCATAGTATTCCCTGCGCTCATTCCCCCCCCCCCCAACACAAGGGCCTGGTCTACGGAGGTTCTCAGTCAACCAGGCTGTAGTTATCCCTTTTCCAAAGTTGCTTTTTCCAAAAAGGCAACTGGACTTTCTTGTATTGGTTTTTTTCCCCCCCCTAAAAAAATGACTTTGGGACAACAGATTTAGAGGGCAGTATGATTAGGGCTTGATGGAGCTTCCCATTTCAGGGGCAGTCTACCTTAGACCACAGAGTCAGGAGAGGAGAGCCGTTCCCTCTGCTTCTGAACATCCCAAGCGACAGACTGGGTTGTTTCGGGGGAAACGAAACCGGCTGATTCTCCTAATCCATCCGCCACAATTGGTAGGAATTTCTAAGAAGAAGGCAAGAAAGGAGCTGTGAGCTTCAACCCAGTAAGGGTGGGGGGAGGGGAAATGATAAACTGCACCCTCCCTGCTCAGCAGAGGTTTTTTCCCCCCCTCCCTCCTTCATTTAATTAATGTGATTTATCATTCCGAGTTTTGCATTTAGATGGTTCCACAAACAACTATTTGATTCTTCCTGCGCTGTTTGAGGTGAAAACTTCCAATGGGGGAATGAATTTGGAAATGTTAAATTTCTGGGGCAGGAATGAAGCCTGTGTGTGTCTGTCTGTCTGTCTGTCTGTCTGTCTGTCTGTCTGTCTGTCTGTCTCTGTGTGTGTGTGTCTGTGTGTGCATGTGTGTGTGTGTTTGTGTGTGCGGGTTTGCAGACTTTTGTAAGACCAAAGAATAGATCTGAATCTAGCTTCTCCAAGGTCATACCCTCAAGGAGTTGGATGCAGTTTCCTTTCTACTGAATATAGGAGTAAAAGAATTCCATTTATCATCCTCTAATACTATTTAAAGATGAAGTCCGATAAGGAAACTTGAATAGTTTCATTTTGCGGCACAGGGAACGAAGCACAAAAAAGGCTTGGGGAAATCACTAAACGGGAGGCCTGAATCCTTCCTGGCCAGACAATATTGCAAACCCACAAAAGTCTGAAAATTTCCCAGGTATACTGCTACCGGACCTGGAGGCTCCACTTCTCTATGGGTATTAATCACTGCCGTCCTACCTTCCTTCCGTGGCTTTGCCCAATCCAGCCTTGGGTGGATCCTTTGGCAATACTGAAATCAAGACCCCTACATATTATCTTCCAGTGCAATCATTAAAGGATACATCTGGGGTGGGTAACTTTTCCATACTACAGGTAGTTCTCAACTTATGACCGCTTGCACTGCAATTGTTAAGTGAGTAACATTGACATTGCTTGTCAGAAGGTGGCAAAAGGGGATCACGTGACCCCGGGGCATTGCAGCCGTCGTAAATATGAGTCAGTTGCCAAGCGTCTGAATTTTGATCCCGTGTCCACGGGGATGCTGCAACGGTCGTAAGTGTGGGAAAATGGTCCTAAGTCACTTCTCTTGGTGCCATTGCAACTTTAAACCAGTTTCCTCAAACAGAAAGACTTTAAAGCAGATGGGTAGATTTCTCTTCCTCTTTAACTTGCATCTTAGAGAGCTAAGCGGCAAGCAGTGGTTTTAATTTTGCCACTTTGCTTCTCCATAAATCGGAGGGGAAGGGAAAATGGATCATTGCAAGATTAAAACACACCCACATCCATCCTTGTTTGGTTTCTCCTATGAAGGCAAAATGTTCTACAGAGCCACACACTTAACAGTTATTCCGTGCTGGGCCTCTGTTGCAAATATTTGTGTAACATATGGTGCATGAACTTGTATAATGTATAGTTGTCTCTCCCTTAGCTGTCCATCCAAATTCAGCTGGGGAAAAAGGGGGGGGAGGAAGGGAATGGAGGGGTGAACTTTATGGGTTGGAAGTTGGACACCCACCGTGACATAAATCAGAGCGAGGAGAAAGCCGGAGTGCACCCCACCAGCAAGCACAACCTTTAAACTAACTTTAACCCCAGACACGCAGACACAAAAGTTTCTAATGGTGCATGCAGGCTTTTAATCTTTTCCTGAAACCGTTTCAGCCTTCATTCTTTCTTTGCAAAGTTACAGATCCTTTCCTCTCTTCACCGGTCGAAATGCTACATTTCTGATGTAGAGAAAAATGGAAGGATGGTGATTTTTTTTTTTTTTTAAGGTCACTAAGGCTGAAATAAGTTTTTTGGGAAATAAGGAGGAATTTCCTGACAGTGAGAATTATTAAGCAATGAAACAGCTTGCCTCCTGGAGTAATCCATCACTGGAGATTTTCAAGAATAGAATAGAATAATAATAGAATAGAATAGAATAGAATAGAATAGAATAGAATAGAATAGAATAGAATAGAATAGAATAGAATAGAATAGAATAGAATAGGATTTAGAATAGAATAGAATAGGATTTAGAATAGAATAGAATAGAATAGAATAGAATAGAATAGAATAGAATAGAAAATAGAATAGAGACTAGACTAAACTAGACTAGACTAGAATAGAATAGGATTTAGAATAGAATAATAAGAATAGAAAATAGAATAGAAAATAGAATAGAAAATAGAATAGAAAATAGAATAGAGACTAGACTAAACTAGACTAGACTAGACTAGAATAGGATTTAGAATAGAATAATAAGAATAGAAAATAGAATAGAAAATAGAATAGACTAGAGACACTAGACTAGACTAGATTAGACTAGACTAGAATAGGATTTAGAATAGAATAATAAGAATAGAAAATAGAACAGAAAATAGAATAGACTAGAGACACTAGACTAGACTAGACTAGACTAGACTAGACTAGAATAGACTAGAATAGAATAGAATAGAATAGAATAGAATAGAATAATAACTTTATTGTCACTTTGAATGTACACTAATTAGCATACAGTAAAATGAAATTTCGTTGCATTCAGCTCTCAAAGATTGGACATCCATTTGTCCAGGAATCAATAATCTTTCCTGTCTTGGACAGAGGGCTGGACTAGAAGACCTCCATGCCGGGTCCCTTCCAGGCCTATGATTCTATGATCCCCTGATTTTGTTTTTCCTCCTTATTTTTCTTGGGGGGGGGAAGCCCTTCCCCGATGTGCACATGGGAGTCCTGCAATGAGGCTGCACATGGGTGACTCAGCATGATGCACATTGATGCTGCTTTGGTGGCGGCACCCTTGCATCGTGATGGACGTGGCGATTATTGTTCTCGGAGTTTCCAGCTGTTAGTGGGACGGCCAAGGAGGAATGGAGAAGAGATGGAGCTGGGAGAAATATTTTGCGATTTTTTTTAAAAATGTCTTTCGTTCCTCTGATTTCCTGTAAATCTTCTACTAAATTTAGAAAGCCTGCCTGTAGCATCCGGTTTGTTCCTGGAGCATGCCCTTTTGAAATGGGGAGAGGGGGAGAGAGATTTTTTAAAGAGAAGCAGGCAGAGGAGGCCTTTGAAGTCTTACTGGATTCCTGGGACTTTCTTTCAAGAGACTTGTGGAGAAAGGCAAAGATGGGGACCTTCCGTTTCCTGGATTAAAAAGTGTGCTCCCTTCTCTTGAGCAGTCTTGAAAAATTCGAGATTTGTTTGTGGGGGGGTCTTGGTGCTCTCTGAGCTTGATGACTTTCTTGCAGACATTTTGTGACCCAACTAGAGAAGATCATCAGTGCTAGAAGGGAGTGGTGTTTGCTCTCTGTTTATAAACCCCACTCCTTTCTAGCACTGATGACGTTCCCTAGTTGGGTGGTGAAATGTGAGAAAACAACCAAGCTCAGAGAGCACCAAGGATTTCGCAGTCGTCGTCGTCGTCGTCGTCGTCGTCGTCGTCGTCCTCCTCCTCCTCCTCCTCCTCCTCCTCCTCCTCCTTCCTCATCCTCTCCCACAACCCCCCTTCTAGCACTGATGATGATTCTTAGTTGGGTCATGAAATGTCTGCAACAAAACCAGCAAGCTCAGAGAGCACCAAGGATCCCATAGTCGTCCTCCTCCTCCTCCTCCCCTTCCCCCTGCTCCTCCTCCTCCTCCACAAACTCTGCTCCCTTCTAGCACTGATAATGTTCCCTAGTAGGGTCATGAAACGCCTGCAAGAAAACCGCCAAACTCAGAGACCCATCCGGGATCCCACAGTTCAATCTTGAGCTGCAAATATTCTCTTCTGTGGGTAAAGATCTGAGTTTCTTCCCACCAAGAGCTAGGACGAACCAAGGTTTCAGCTCTTCCAGCGTGCCTTGGCGGGAACCTGCATGCAACTGGTTTGCCCAACACTCTTCCTTCTTCCTTTCAGCCACCCCTTGTTCCCTCTGCTCGCCCTGGTCTTTGAGAAATGCGAGCTGGCCACCTGCTCTCCCAGAGACACGTCCGGTTCTTACCCCGGAGGAGACGTCTGCTCATCGGATTCCTTCAATGAAGACATCGCTGTCTTCGCCAAACAGGTTGGTTTCTGCAGAAGGGATGGCATCGCAGAGAGGGAGGGATGAGGGGGTCTCGGCAGTAAAAAATAATAATAACAATAAAATATGCTTATAAATATGTTTTCCCATTTAATCGTCCAGAAGAATGTTTCTTAGCCCACTGGCGAGGCGAGCTGTACATCATTTACGTCTCACTCAACTTTTTTTGACGGCTGTTAGTTTGGTCTCCTGGAAGCCGTGGGGCCGGACTGGACAGCCCCTTGTCTGAAATGGCATAGGAGGGTCTCTCCTGCTGGAGCAGGGGGTTAGACTAGAAGACCTCCAAGGTCTATTCCAGCTCTATTCTGATTGATTCAGTTCTAAACTCATCACAGATGACCAAGTGATTGGCTCCTAAAAAGCTTGCATTCAATTAAGGTCTTGGAATAAAAGTCCACCCATCTTAACATTGCCGATTTTGAGAAACAGTGCTTTATAGTTTAGAGCAGCATAGAAATCCTGTTAAGTAAACAACATAATGTTAATAAAGAATACTGTCATGGGTGTAGAAGAAGAATATGAATGGAGCAATGAGGCAAATGTTGAATTCTGGGAGTTGAAGTCCACCCAACTTAAAGCATGCTGGCTGGGGAATTCTGGGAGCGGAAGTCCACCCCTCTTAAAGCATGCAGGCTGGGGGATTCTGGGAGCGGAAGTCCACCCCTCTTAAAGCATGCAGGCTGGGGGATTCTGGGAGCGGACGTCCACCCCTCTTAAAGCATGCAGGCTGGGGGATTCTGGGAGCGGACGTCCACCCCTCTTAAAGCATGCCAGCTGGGGGATTCTAGTGTGAGTGTTTTCTTTATTCTATAAATTCCGATGCTCCAATAGCCGATAAAGATTGTGAATTCACCATCTATGACCCAAATATTTCCATATTTTCCCATTGTCCATAACTGGCAAGGCAGGGGCATGCATGGGGAAGAAGATGATCGAAAAAAATTAGGAATGTGACATTTTTCAGTGCCGTTGTAACTTTGAACGGTCACTAAACGAACGGTTGTAAGTTGAGGACCACCTGTATAGGGTGTTTTTTTTGCGTTCTCTCGGCTCACACAGTACCAGTCCTGAAGCCCCTGTGTTATTTCTAGCTGAGAAACCATCATTCAAACCCAAATTATACGTTTTTTGATCTTGAGGTCTTGCATAAAAGGAAGAAAATAACAATAACAATACTTCCATACAGTTTCTCCTCTCTCGGCTTGCTATCCAGGCCAAAATAATGAAATTCTGTCTCCCCCCTCCCACCCCGCCAACTTCTTCTTGAGGTTCCAGTGAAATAGTGAACACACCCATTGACCTGAGACTTTTTTTATTATTATTATTATTTTAAAAATCTACATTTAGGATGATTCATCGGCTTGCTAACCCGACCAATCCGTCAATGTTTCAAAGCTAAAATCTCCCTTTCTTGCCCAGGCTGAGTTTTGCTTTAGGAAAACCGTTTCTGTGCCTGGGACAAGCAAAGAACATTCATATGTTAGAAGACAGAATAATGATAATATTAGCCTAATGTTCTTTGGTTGGAAAATGGGGTTTAGGGGTGGGAGAGGATTGAGAGCTTTCTAAAGAGCGGAAGAAATAGCTCAATCCTTTCCGCCCATCCATCCATCCCTGGGTTGACTGGGCTTCAAACGCCACACCCCACCCTGCAAGGATTTTAACCTAAGATCAAAAGTAGCATTGCAGGATGCCTTCAAAATGCCCTTCAAAAAAAGTGAAGAATGGAAGCAGGCAGCATCCCGGCTTGGGGGCAAAAAAATAAAAAATAAAAAACGCTCCTTGCTTTTCAACTCTCCAAATCCTTAAAAAAAAGAAAAAGAGAGTCTTAAGCTCCTGCTTTACAAACTTTTCTTTTGTCGTTATCGGAGAAGGAAAACATGACTTCGGGTTTTGTTTTTTGTTTTTTTTGCAACTGAAGAAGCGAAGTCAAAGACGGAGAGATTTAGCCTCTCGGCCTCCTGCAGTGCTTTTAAAAACGGTAGAAATAAGCCTTATCAATCAGGGGTCCCCAACCCCTGGGGGCCACAGCACACTACCGGGCTGGGGCCTGTTCAGAACCAGGCCGTGGAAGTGGCAGGTTAGCACGAGTCCGGCGCCACTTGTGCGCACGGCTCCGTTTGCGCGAGCGGAGGGCGCATGTGCCTGGCACTCATGCAAATGGTGCTGCACACCTGTGAGCATGCTCACCTGCAACTCGCGCAGAACCATCCTCTTCTCCCCCCTCCCGCCGGTCCACAAAGGTGGAAAGGTTGCAGGCTCCTGTTCTTGATTGATGAGTGCTTCTCAGCAAGGTGGCTGGAGAATTCTGGGAGTTGAAGTCCACCCATCTTAAAGTGGTCCAGGTTTAAGAAAAACTGGACGAGAGATGCTTTTGGGGTTTCTGATTCTCAGATCTGCCAAACGGGGTCCTTGCTGGGATCTCTTAAAAGTGCAGGCAGTCCTCGGCTTACACCACTTCGTTTAGTGCCCGTTCAAAGTTACAACGGCACTGGAAAAATGTGACTTATGACCGTGTTTCAAAGTCACGACTTTTGCAGCATCCCCATGATCACGTGATCAAAATTCGGATGCTTAGCGACTGACTCACATTTACGACGGTCGCAGGGCCCCGGGGTCATCTGATCCCCTTTTGCGACCTTCCGACAAGCACAGTCAATGGGGGAAGCCGGATTCACTTAACAATCAGGTTACTGACTTATCAACTGCAGCGATTCGCTTAAGGACGGAGGCCAAAAAAAGGCTGTAAAATGGGGCAAAACTCCCTTAACCGATGTCTCACTTAACAACAGAAATTTGGGCTCGATTGTGACCATAACTTGAGGACTACCTGTAGCCTCTCCCCCCTGAAGATTTTTGGAGAGTGCCTTTGAGGTGTAAAGCCATTGAGCCCTCTGGAAAAAATTTGGGGGGGGGATTTCATCTCGTTTCCTTTCTGAAAGGAGACAAATGGAGAGAAAACTGACCTTGTCTGTGTGTGTGTGTGTGTGTGTGTGTGTGTGTGTGTGTATGAATTTTAGCAAAGGCAGAGGAGGAAGAGATAATTTTGGAAAAAGTAAAATGCACAGATTCTTTGCCAGCTGGAATTCTCCATGGGGGTTGGGTTGGGGGGGAAATCACTTCGTTTGCCGTTGATTTGCAGGTTTTTTTCCCCTAGGAAGTGAGATTTTACTTTAGGGGTTTTTTTGTTTTTTCTTTTCTTTCCAACAACGCACGGCTTAGATTTCCCTCTGTTGTGTTTTCCCCCTTACTAACTAACGCTCCTTCTCTTTTCTTCCGTTTCTCCGTCCCTGCTCCCGCCTTCCCAATGTCTCTTTTTTTAGGTTAGGACAGAAAAACCTTTATTTTCTTCCAATCCTGAGCTGGATAATTTGGTAAGGACGCTACTTGTTTCCTTTTTTAAAAAAACAAAAAAACAAAACACACACAAAACAAAGAGGGGACCCCCCAAAGTGTTGTTCTGTGTCAAACTTTGTTTTCATTCTCGCTTCATTTCTCTTTCCCTTGTAATGACCCCCCCCCTTTCATTTCTCTGTCTGCTGAATCGGTCACTCCTCTTTAGATATACGTCCCCGGCAGGATTTATCGCTTTGGGTTCAGTACTTTGCAACGGCCAAGTGGGAGACAAATCCAACCAAACATTTTTTAAGTCAGATTCTGCCTTTTAGTCCTTCATGTCCTACAGAGGTCTGTCCTTTGGGGGGGGGGAGGGAAAGATTGCAGCCTATCTCGCTGGGTTGTTGTGCTCTGGAATAGTCCCCCTTGAAACTGGCTTTTCTTTACTCTACCCAACCTCATGCTTTTCAGGCTGGCTGGCTGACTATTCTGAGACTTTCCAGTTTAGAGAAGACTTCAAATTTTGAAGACTTTAGACTTTCCAATAGAGAAGAACAACTAAGATGATTAAAGATCTGGAGAGAAATATATATATATGAAGAACAGTTGCAGGAATTGGGTATGGCCAGTTTAGACAAAAGAAGGACTAGGGGTGACAGGATAGCAGCGTTCCAGTATTTGAGGGGCTGCCACAAAGAAGAGGGAGTCAAGCTATTCTCCAAAGCACCTGAGGGCAGGACAAGAAGCAACGGATGGAAACTAATCAAGGAGAGAAGCAACCTGGAACTAAGGAGAAATTTCCTGACAGTGAGAACAATTAACCAGTGGAACAGCTTGCCTCCAGAAGTTGTGGCTGCTCCATCACTGGAAGTTGTCAAGAAAAGATTGGACAACCATTTGTCTGAAATGGTCTAGAGTCTCCTACTTGAGCAGGGGGTTGGACTAGAAGACCTCCAAGGTCCCTTCCAGCTCTATTCTGACAAGTGACAAAAAAAATTAATATATCAAGTGTTGGGGAATTTAGGCGAGAGAGAGGAATCATTTCTGCCTTTGTAGACATTTTAAGCCTCCCTGTCCAATCCATGATTTGGACCAAGATTTCTCCTTGAGGGACGACTTCCGTTGTGAATTTGTCCGGGTTAAAAAAAGAACCTTAAAATCCAGCTGACCTATGGTGTGGCCTAACCCTATATGTTCAAAATAATAACAATAATAATTTAAAAAAAAAACGCATTTTGTCCTGCAAAATGCATTGCAATAAACAAACATACCTTCGCACGGTAAGCCCCAATCAATTTTTTTTCCCCTCCTTTTTCTAATTGTAGATGATCCAGGCTATCCAAGTGCTGAGATTTCACCTTCTGGAGTTAGAAAAGGTAAGGGGTCTTTTTCCCAGAGTTTGGTTCGTGTCCCACCTCCTCCCCTCCCCTTCCGTTCTCCCCACTAACCTCCCAAAAAATAAAATAAACACCAGACTAGTCGGTTTTTGGCTGGCGACTACTGCCTCAACAAATCCCTGTGGGGTTTTTTTGGGGTAAAATTTCAGGAGTGTGCTTTGCCATTGCTTGTTTCCTAGGGCCGAGAGAGACTGGCTGGCCCAAGGTCACCCAGCTGGCTTTGTGCCCAAAGGTGGGCGTACAAGGCAGAACATCCCAGTCTGTGTTCTTTTCTTTTGTTCTTTTCTTTTCCATTTTATTTTTATTTATATCCGGCCTGTATTATTTGTACGTAGAATTCAAGGCAGCAGATGCAACCAAATGAGGTTTGCTATTAAGCAGCAGAGCTGCAAGCGTATACGATTATCTCTGTGGAAACGCATTTAAGTTTCTACAAATATATGAAAAACTGGATTTTTCAGCCCACACAGGTGTTCGCGTTCTGCAAACTGCCTCATTTTGAAAGACATTTGCATTTTTCAGTTTTCATGCATTGGCCGTGTTGGCAGAGAATGGTCTGATTCTGCTGCCTAAGAGCTGGAGAGAGTTTTCTATCCAAGCAACAGCCAAACCTCTGCAAATATTATTTAGCATCCATATCTCTCCCTTAAAACTTCAAATGTGTCTACCTTGATCCTCAAGAGGACTGGGACCTTTGCTTTTTCCTTTCCACAAAACCTAAGCAAGTAGGCCTCAGATGTGCCAGCGGTATCTATCAACGCCTCACCTCCACGCATTTTTCCATGTTTCCGTAAAATGGTCCCCACCACTTTTGTCCTGAAAAAAAAAAATTGTTTTGGGGATGTCTCTTGGAACAGCGAAGCAAAAAACCTCAGGATTTTATCTGGGAGTGGAGAAACTTTGTTATCTCCAATGATGGAATTTAAAACAAAACAAAAAACAAATTCTCCTCCGGCAACAAACGCATTTTTTTGCAAATAGTTCCCTTTTTCTCACTCCCAACAGCAGCTGGCTCCAATTGGGAGGCTGTCCTCCCATGGAAGCGACACAGAGAGAAGGTTTAAAAATAGATTTTGAATCCAGAGGGTTCGATCAAGAGATCTGGCGTTAGACTCTGGGGGTACCCAGTGGAAGGCTGCCCCCCCCAAATGCTTCTGTGCTTTGCTGAAGACATAAGCTTAGACTTTATACGACTTAGGCTTTAAGGCAGCGTTTTTCAACCTTGGCAATTTCAAGAGCTGGGGAATTCTGGGGGTTGAAGTCCATCTTCTTCTTCTTCTGCCATATCCGTTATCGGACGTTGGCGATCACGTTGGCGATCCTGTTTTTATCAGCAGCCGCACGAAAAAGTGCTGCTGAGTTTTGTCCAAACCAGTCCCTTAGATTTTGAAGCCATGATGTTCTTCTTCTGCCTGGACCTCGTTTGCCTTCAATCTTTCCCCGGAGGATTAAATGGAGTATGCCGTATTTTTCTGGGGGTCGCATCACATGTCCGAAATATTCTAACTTTCGTTTTTTAATTGTTTTGATGATTTCCCTTGGCTTTCCCAGGCAGCTTAAAACCTCCTCATTTCTGATCTTGTCCACCCAGCTTCTACGTAACAGCCGCCTGTAAATCCACATTTCAAATGCTTCTAGTCTCTTCAGGTGGCCTTCTGTCAGAGACCAACTCTCTACTCCATGGAGCAGGATAGAAAAAATATAGCATCCGACAAGCCTGATTTTCAGTCTTCGGCTTATGTCGTGACTGCAGAAGACCTTTTTCATTTTGAATTGAAACCTACACTTCTTGAAATTGCCAAGGTTGAAAAACACTGCTTTAAGAAGACTTTAAGGAGAAGTTCCTTCTTTCTGCAATTTATATTCCAATCAGTTCTGAAAAAGCTGTTATCTTTTTCCCTTCCCCTTCTTCCTTTCCTTTCCTTTCCTTTCCTTTCCCTTTCCCTTCTCCTTCTCTTTCCTTTTTTCTTTCCTCTTTTTCCCTTTTTTTGTTCTCTCTTTCCCTCTCCCCCCCGTTCCAGGTTCATGACCTCTGCGACAACTTCTGCCACCGCTACATCACCTGCCTCAAAGGCAAGATGCCCATCGACTTGGTGATCGATGACCGAGACGGAGGGTCCAAGTCCGACCTGGAAGACTTCGGGGCTGCTTGTCTCTCTGACCAGGTGGGTCCAAAGTTGGGCAGCTCTTTGGCCCGGACAGCCAAGGTGGGCAACGGCACCATTTGCCCTTGGCCAGCAAACTGGCCGGGGCTGGGGGCAGAAGCGGGGGGGTGGCGGGCACTGATAGCCCCCGAGGCAGAAATTGCAGACCCCTAGTAATCTCCCTTCTCGGCTGGGGCGCTTTGGGGGCCGTGATCCCCCCCCAAGTGTGAACGGCTGGGTCAGATGGCAGTTTTCTCCCCCCCTGTCTCTGAAGGGGGGGAACTGTGGGAGACGCTCCGGCTTCCCCCCCTCTTTCTTCTGACAGCCACATGTGGAAGCCTTTATCTGCCTGTGCAGATGTGCCGGTTTTGGCAGGAATCGGATTTCTTTCACAAAGGCTTTTTTTTTTTTTTTTTTTGGCCAAGAAGTTTGTGTGTTCTTGTATTGTTGGGCCGTTCAAAGGGAAGCGATGTGGCAGCAATTGCACAATGACTCTTAATTGCAATGTCACGTTTGCCATTATAATTTTTTTTTTTTGCTCCGTGGAAACTCAGGCTTGGATTAGTTGCCTGTTGCGGTCATTTTCTCCACACTGCCTACCAGTTGCTGCACAGCCCTCTGAAAAAGGGCGGAAAAAGGAATAAAGCCCCCCCCCCCGCTTTATTCCTTCCCTTTATTCTTATGTATTGTTCAGTAATTTATTTTTTCCTTGCTTCCTTCCTTCCTTCCTTCCTTCCTTCTCTTTCCTCCCGCCCTCCCTCCCTCCCGCCCTTTTTCTTTCTCTTTCTTTCTTTCTTTCTTTCTGTATTTCCTTCCTCTCTCCTCTGTCTCTTCCTCCCTTCTTCCTTCTTCCTTTCCTTTCCCCTTCTTTCCTTCCTTCCTTCTTTCCTTCCTTCTTTCCTTCCTTCCTTCCTTCCTTTCTTTCTTTCTTTCTTTTCTTTCTTTCTTTACTTCCTCCCTCCCTCCCTTTCTCTTTCTCTCTCTCTCTCTCTCTTTCTTTTTTTCTTTCTTTCTGTATTTCCTTCCTCTCTCCTCTCTCGGTCTCTTCCTCCCTTCTTCCTTCTTCCTTTCCTTTCTTTTCCTTTCCCCTTCCTTCCTTCTTTCCTTCCTTCCTCCTCTCCTCCCTTCCTCCTCTCCTCTCCTCTCCTTTCCTTTCCTTTCCCCTTCCTTCCTTCCTTCTTTCCTTCCTTCCTCCTTTCCTCCCTTCCTTCCTTCCTCCTCTCCTCTCCTCTCCTTTTCTTTCCTTTCCTTTTTTTTCCTTGGAGGAGAAAGAGAGAGAAAGAGCGAATGAGAGAGAGAATGAAAGAGAGAGAATGAGAGAAAGAGAGAATGAAAGAGAGAATGAGAGAGAAAGAGAGAGAGAGAATGAGAGAAAGAGAGAATGAAAGAGAGAATGAGAGAGAGAATGAGAGAGAATGAAAGAGAATGAAACAGAGAGAGAGAATGAGAGAAAGAGAGAGAATGAAAGAATGAGAGAGAGAGAAAGAATGAGAGAGAGAGAATGAGAGAAAGAGAGAGAGAGAGAATGAGAGAAAGAGAGAGAATGAGAGAAAGAGAGAGAGAGAGAGAGAGAAAGAGAGAAAGAGAGAGAGAGAGAGAGCCACCACCTCCATCCTTGCAACATTCATAAGTTGCAAAGAAAAAGGTCAGGGTCTTGGAAATTAATCCCCCCTGACAGTGAGCTGGTGATGAAGGAGACGGGGTTGGCCGGTGTGTTATCTCCCACCCCTCAATCCTCCCGTCCCCACCACAGGCTTCTCTCTCTCTCTCTCTCTCTCTCTCTCTCTCTCCTCCAAGCACGCTAATGCAGCGCCGTTTTCTTCGCTGCAAGCGACTTGCCTGAATTTTTAATGCCCCCGCAGGCTACGGGGCTCGTTGTCGGAAGATTTGAGGGGCAGAGGGGCTTTTTTTTAATGGGGGGGGGGAGAAATACAGGAGAGGAGGGGAAAGGTGGAGAAGAAAAGGCCTTTCCTAGTTAGGTCACACAGCTGATTTCCAAGAGGGGCACCCAAACATGGGAACAAACAGCCGGCCTCTGGAACAAACCGGCTGCATAAAGGCAGCTTTGCTAATGCAGGTAGTCCTCGATTTACAACAGTTCATCGAGTGACCGTGCCAAGTTACAACGGCACTGGGAAAAGCGACTTAGGACCGCTTTTCACACACTTACAACCGTGGCAGTGTCCCCATGGTTACGTGATCCAAACTCGGACGCTTGGCAACTGGGTTCCTATTTATGACGGTCGCAGAGTCCCGGGGTCACGTGATCCCCTTTTGCGACCTTCCAACAAGCAAAGTCAACGGGGAAGGAGCCAGATTCACTTAACGACCGGGTGACTTAACTCACCAACTGCGGCGATTCCCTTAACGACGGTGGCAAAAAGAGTCGTAAAACAGGGTAAGATTCACTTCGCCACCGTTTCGCTTAGCAGTCGAAATTTTGGGCTCCGTTGCGGTCCTAGGGACTACCTGTGCTTGTTATTTGCCCCCACCCCCACCCCATCCCTTTCCAAGATAGACGTCTGCTGATCAGAGAGGTTCCATTGAGCTAGATTCCGGGAGTAAGTTTTTTTTTTTTAATGTATTATTTTATTCGAAAAGCCAGCTCATTTCGGCCTTTCGAAAGGACTCCTGGGTCAAGCTAAGAAGGAACAAAACACGATTGGTTTGACCAAGAGTGATCCTGTGCCACAAGGGGAGGCATTTCAGATCCCCGTTGAGAGCTAGGATGATCTACTGGTTCAGGATTGAGGCCAGAAAGCAGGAGGCTGTGAGTTCTAGTCCCGCCTTAGGCCCGAAAGCCGTCTGGTTACTTTGGGTGAATCACAGGAGAGGCTGAGTTCTAATCCTGCCATTGGCATAAAATCTGGCTGGGTGATTTTGGGTCACTCACCACGAGACTGGGAGTTCTAGTTCTGTCTTAGGCACAAAAACCGGCTGGGTGACTCTGCGCCAATCACTAGGAAGTGGTGAATTCTAGCCTGAGCTTAGGCGTAAAAACTGGCTGGAAGACTTTGGGCCAATGACCAGGAGACTGGGAGTTCTAGTTCTGTCTTAGGCACAAAAACCGGCTGGGTGACTCTGCGCCAATCACTAGGAAGTGGTGAATTCTAGTCTGAGCTTAGGCGTAAAATCTGGCTGGAAGACTTTGGGCCAATGACCAGGAGACTGGGAGTTCTAGTCCTCCGAGGCGCGAAAACCAGATGGGTGACTTTGGGTCAGTCACCAGGAGACTGGGAGTTCTAGTCCCCCCTGAGGCACGAAAACCCGATGGGTGACTTTGGGTCAGTCACCAGGAGACTGGGAGTTCTAGTCCCGCCTTAGGCACGAAAGCCGGCTGGGTGACTCTGCGCCAGTCCCCAGGAGGTGGTGAATTCTAGTCTGAGCTTAGGCGTAAAAACTGGCTGGAAGACTTTGGGCCAATGACCAGGGGGCTGGGAGTTCTAGTCCCCCCTGAGGCACGAAAACCCGATGGGTGACTTTGGGGCTAGCTAGCCCAATTCACCTCACAGGGTTTTTGTTGTGTGGAAAGTAGGATTTGTAAAAAATATTATTTGTAAAAAATATTATTTGTGAAAATAATAAAGGCCGGATACCAATAAACCAGCAATTCCACTCCCAGTTTACTTTCTACCACCACCCCACAGCCAGCCACCCCTTCCCATTGTGGGTCATCCATCCATCCCAGATCCAAAGAATTTCCCCGCTGCTCCATTGCCAGGGAGAGCAATTCCGGGGAACGGACCCCTTTCCTCTCCCAAGGCCCCCTCCCCACCAGACGTTGCTGCTTGAGCTCCCAAGCCTGTGCAGCAGTGGAAACCCCCTCCCCAGCCTTGGGAAAAAAAACCCCTCCCACCTCAAAACCCCTCTCGCGGTGTGGGTCCGCCGTCCCCTTTTAAGGGGCGGTGGGCTGCTTGGATGGGGCGGGGGTCTCGGATTGCCCAGGGTCCAGCCTCGTCTCTGCGATCAAGGCTCTGCGGGCGAAGTCGTCGGGTCTGGTCCTCATTAACTGGGAGTGTTGCTCCCTTCGCTTCCCAGAGCTCCTAACAGCGACCCCCTGACCCTCCCCAAGTCCCCCCCTTCCCGCTGACTGCGGGCTGCAAGTGCCGAATCCCCCTCCTCTAAAGCCGCAGCTCCTTAACCCCCTGAACCCTCCGCCCCCTCTTTGCAGGACTCCTGTGATCAGCGGCGGCGGGTTAATCAGGCAGGGCAGCGGGGCTGGGGGGGGGCGCTCCCCCCCCCGCCCGCCCGCCTGGCCAGTGGGGAGGGGGCTGCAACCCGAGCCCCTTCGGTAGCTGCCTGGTTCCTCCCCAGAGGGACCCGGAGAGGCCCCGCTTGTACCCCTTTGAACTCGGTTCAATGGGTTGAAGGGAGGAGGGGGGGCTGGATAATGACAGACCGGGGGGGGGAGGAGGCAGCAAGCCGAAAGGGGGGGGGCAGCGGGGCAGCAATGCGGGGGGAGAAGAAGGGGAGAAGGAGGAAGGGGTTGCCAATTTTTTTTTTTTAAAAAAAAAATCAGGGCGGTTTCCTGCGCCTTCCACTGCTTGGCGGTAGGCAGCGATCCAACAGGTGAAGCTATAGTTCTGAGTGGAGCTATAGCCTCACATAGGAAGACCGGTTGCAGGAACTGGGTAGGGCTGCTTTAATGAAGGGAAGGACGTGGGGGGACAGGATAGCAGCCTTCCAGTATTTGGAGGGCTGCCCCAAAGAAGAGGGGGGTCAACCTGTTCTCCAAAGCACCAGAAGGCAGGACAAGAAGCAACGGATGGAAACTCATCAAGGAGAGAAGCAACCTGGAACTAAGGAGAAACTTCCTGACAGTGAGGACAATTAACCAGTGGAACTACCTGCCTCCAGAAATTGTGGGTGCCCCATCACTGGAGGGTTTTAAGAAAAAACTGGACAGCCACTTGTCTGAGATGGTATAGGGTTTCCTGCTTGAGCAGGGGGTTGGACTAGATGACCTCCAAGGTCCCTTCCATCCTTATTAGCTTAGGAATTCAGGGTGTGCAAATGTGGAACCTGGATGATTGTTAAGGGGCAGAGGAAGGGTGAACACAGCCAGAGAATCCTGGTTTGTTTGCCCTGGTCCTTCTCTTCATTAAACTAGACATACCCAGTTCCCCTGATCATCTTTGTTGCTCTTCTCTGCACCCTTTCCAGAGTCTCAACCTCTTTTTTTATATTGGGGTGACTCGCACCCCGGTGTTTGGTCTCCGTGAATGATGCGCCCTCCTCTTTGTGTGCAGAGCAACTCCTGGATCCGAGACCACGATGAGACGGGATCGACCCCCTCAGGGACGCCGGGACCCTCCAGCGGTGGGATTGCCTCCCAAAGTGGAGACAACTGCAGCGAGCAAGGTACTCGGAGGTTGCAAGGGAGGCGGTGGAGATCCTACATGTTCACTAGGGGAGGAACCGGAGGGTGCAAACTGCACATAGGAGGAGGCGACCTTTTACGCAATGCTCAAAAGGCGGTCAGGATTGGAAAACCTCACAATTTATTGGTTTGGTTTTATCTCCCCTTTGTTATGATTTCTAACAAGCCGGCGAACCTACTTAATTAGCTCTCCTCCTCCTACTTTCCCCATAACAACAACCTTGTGTGGTGGGTTTGGCTGAGAGGGAATGACTGGCCAAAAGTCACTCAGTTTTTCATGGCTAGGGCAGAACTAGAACTCACTGTCTCCTGGTGATGGCTAGAAGGTAGCGGGCTTTGCTCTCTGTAAACCCTATAAACATAGCACTGACGATGATACCTAGTTGGGTCATAAAACGTCTGCAGGAAAACCACCAAGAAAACACCAATACTCCTCCTCCTCCTCCTCCTCCTCCTCCTCCTCCTCCTCCTCCTCCTCCTCCTCCTCCTCGCATCCCTTCCGCACTGATGATGATATCTAATGTGGGTCTAACACGTCTGTGCAGGACCACCAAGCCAGAGAAAACCAATTAGTCTTCCTCCGCCTCCTCCTCCTCCTCTCCTCTCTCCTCCTCCGCCTCCTCCTCCTCCTCCTCCCCTCCTCCTCTTCCTCCTCCTCTCGCCTCTCCTCCATCCCTTCCAGCACATGATATGATACCTAGTTGTCATAAAATGTCTGCAGTAAACCACCAAGCTCAGAGAGCACCATAGTCCTCCTCCTCCTCCGCCTCCTCCTCCTCCTCCTCTCCTCACTCCTCCTCCTCCTCCTCCTCTCTTCTACACTGATGATGTTACTAGCTGGGTCATGAAACGTCTACAAAGAAACCACCAAGCTCGAGAACACCAAGGACCCCTCCATGTCAACCCTGACTACAAAGTCCTCCTTTGCCGGTTTTTCCCTCTGTCCCCCCCCCCCCCCGTTGTGTCTTGCCTTTGTTATGAATATGCAAAGATCTGGATCGCCCGTCTATCAAAAGCAGCAGGCTGGGAGAGGCTGGCATTTCAAACCGTCTCTGGGCGAGGCTGAAGCAAAGCAAAAAGTTGTTGCATCTGAACAGGGTTTTAGGGAGATTCTCCATCATCCGGGTCACCCTTCTCCCCAAGATGCTTTTTCAGGAGGCAACTGGACTTCCTTGTTCTGTTTGTCCAGTTGTGAAAAAGCACCTTGGCGGCATCTGAACAGGGGCCCAGCAGTCAGCACCGGCAGTCAGCTGTTTGCAAAATCCTGGCTCCTTAAGAGAGGAACAATGCAGCTCCCAAACCCTTACTGTATGAAAGGGTCCTATTGTGCCCATCCCCATGAAAGGGGGTTTCTCCTTCTGAAGTGCAGCTGCCACAGTGGGGGGGGGGCGAGAGGGAGAGGGACAGAGAGAGCCCCAAATTTAGAAGAATTGGAGCCTGCAGCCGTGGCTATCGGCACAGGCTCCACCATGAGATTACACAGGTAGTCCTTGACTGACGAATGCAATTAAGCCCAAAGTTTTTATTGTTAAGTGAGATATTTCTTCAGTGAGTTCAACTTCTGGGAGTTGAGGTCCACACCTCTTAAAGCGGCTAATAGCTGGGGAATTCTGGGAGTTGAAGTCCACACCTCTTAAAGCGGCTAATGGCTGGGGAATTCTGGGAGTTGAAATCTACATCTCTTAAAGCGGCTAATGGCTGGGGAATTCTGGGAGTTGAAGTCCACACCTCTTAAAACGGCTAATGGCTGGGGAATTCTGGGAGTTGAAGTCCACACCTCTTAAAGCGGCTAATGGCTGGGGAATTCTGGGAGTTGAAGTCCACACCTCTTAAAACGGCTAATGGCTGGGGAATTCTGGGAGTTGAAGTCCACACCTCTTAAAGCGGCTAATGGCTGGGGAATGCTGGGAGTTGAAGTCCACATCTCTTAAAGCGGCTAATGGCTGGGGAATGCTGGGAGTTGAAGTCCACATCTCTTAAAGCGGCTAATGGCTGGGGAATTCTGGGAGTTGAAGTCCACATCTCTTAAAGCGGCTAATGGCTGGGGAATTCTGGGAGTTGAAGTCTACATCTCTTAAAGCGGCTAATGGCTGGGGAATTCTGGGAGTTGAAATCTACACCTCTTAAAGCGGCTAATGGCTGGGGAATGCTGGGAGTTGAAATCCACATCTGTTAAGAGGCTACGGGCACTCTGTTGTAGAGTTCTGCCATTTTTCCGGTACTCTCGCACACCGGCTCCAATTGTGTGACTTTGTACATTTTCCTGGGCTGGGGAGGGGGTGAGAAGGATGCACGGTGGGGTAGCGATCATGAGGAGGATTCCGGGATGCATAATTTACATCCCCTCTAGGCAAGGCTTTTAAGCACATTTTTAGCCAGAGGATATAAAAGCGGAGCAGCTGTTCGAGGGGGCTGGAATTGTCAGAAAGGGGAAAATCTTGGGGCTTGTGCGAGTGCAAGTGCAAGAAAAGTGTTTGTTACGCAGCAGACGTTCCAACCGTGCACAACCATTTTCTCTTTTTGTTGAGTGTGGAAATGGCCCAGTTTGATCGATTTTTTTTTTTTAAAAAGAATCAGCATGGGAGAGGAATAGAAACCGTCGCCTATCCAGGTCATTCAATTTCACAGCTACTAAGATTGTTGGCCGAGTAGGGACAAAAATAGCCAGGGAAATGATTGAAGCCTGGGAAACAGCCCCCGCCCCCTTGTCAGTCCACAGGAGTGCTGACTGACCCCCAGGTACTCAGGAGCCCCCAAAACATTTCCAGATAACTGGACTTCAACCCTTGGATTTTCCCAGCCTGAGTGGGTCCCCTGTTTGGCTAGGATTGAGTCACCAAAGATAGGCCGTTTTTCTGCAGCAAGGTTCTGCCAGAAGCAGCTCAGTGGAACTTGGAAGGCCAGAGACCTTTGACTATCCAATCCTGGCCAAACCCAGGATGAAGGTTACTTTCATAGCCAGCCAAGTGAATCCTGAGAGGCAAAGCTGATTTGATTTTCCAGTTTTTCTCCTGCTGCAGCAGCGAATCTGCATTGCGTGGCCAACTGTGAGCCTCCGTGGGGCAGGTGATAAAGGGAAGACAAATCTAGTTTGTTATTGAACAGGATGTTGGTTTATTGCCCTCCTGTGAGTGGTGCCGTTCTTTGACTGGCCTCTAGAGGGTGCTGCCGCTTCTGATCACACCTCATACAGTTTCAAGACTTGTCATTAATTTGGCTTTCCCCAAATGGGTCCCCCCCTTTCCATCCCAGATGTACTGGATCACAACGACCATCCAGTGCCAGCCCAGCTGGGGGGCTCCGTCCTGTTTTAGGAGGACCAGCCTGTCCCGAGCTGACTAGACCCGGATTTTGCTGTTCCCTTGGCTTTGGACTTCCAGCTAAAGCTCTCTCTTATCCTCTTCTCTTCCCATTCTCTTCCTTCTCACTTCTCTCCACTTTTCCCTTTCTTCTCTTCTCTTCTCTTCTCTTCTCTTCTCTTCTCTTCTCTTCTCTTCTCTTCTCTTCTCTTCTCTTCTCTCCTCTCCTCTCCTCTCCTCTCCTCTCCTCTTCCCTCCCCTTCTCTCCTCTTCTCTCCTCTCCTCTTTCCTCCTCTCCTCTCCTCTTCTCTTCTCCTCTCCTCTCCTCTCCTCTCCTCTCTTTTCATTCTCTTCCTTTTCCCTTTCTCTCTTCTCTTCTCTTCTCTTCTCTCCACTTTTCCTTCTTCTCTTCTCTTTTTCTTCCTTTTCTCTTCTCTCTTCCATTTTCCTCTTCTTTTCTCTTCCTCTTCTCTTCCCTTTTTCTTCTTTTTCTTTTCTCTATTTCATTTCCCTCTTCTCCTCCCCTCATCTTCCTCTCCTCTTTTCGCTCCTCTGCCCTTCTCTCTTCTATTTCTCTTCTCTTCTCTTCCCTTCCCTTCCCTTCCCCTCTTCTATCTCCATCTCTCCCTCTCTCTTACCTCCTCCACCCCGGCTCCTTGCAGGAGATTGCCTGGATAACAGCGTGGCCTCCCCCAGCACGGGAGAAGACGACGACCTGGACCGGGACAAGAAAAGAAACAAGAAACGTGGCATTTTCCCCAAGGTGGCCACGAATATCATGCGCGCGTGGCTTTTTCAACACTTGTCGGTAAGAACCCAAAACGTGGTTGTGGTCCGAAGTCCAGGCGGTGGGTGCAACCCTGGAGAGCCTTGCTGGGCGTCGGGGGGGGGGGGCTAACCGGAGACATCCATCCATGCCCACCACCCAACCGCTTCCTTCCGCTTTGCTGTCTGCCAGGCAATTAGATAGTGCCTCTCCCTGGTTAGTTAAACAAAGGCAAGTTAATGAGCGCTGGCCAATTAGTGGCTAATTGAAGGAGCTATAAAGCTATTAGAGGCTGGTGAAGGGTAATCAATTCTGGCCAATTACCCTGAACGTATTGGGGGGGGGGAAGGGGAGGCTGGTGAAGGAGGCCGCTACGGGGAAGGGAGGAGAGGCTGATCAGGCTTCCTACTGCCCTGCCAGAGACATCCATTAATTAATTTTTTTTAATTATTGCTATGTTACAGATAGTCCTCGACTTACAACCAGTTGTTTAGCGACCAGCTCTCCATGGAGATTCCCAATCATCCGGATCAACAGTTGTCCCAAAGGTGCTTCCCCCCCCCCCAAAAGGCAGCTGGACTGGACTTTCTTGGGGATTTTTCGTTTTTTAAATTTGAAAAGTTTTCGCTTCCCATCCAAGAAGCTTCTTCGGTTCTAGCGGCTCTAACTAATGTCCATTAGAATCGAAGAAGCTTCTAGCTTGAGAAGTGAAATGTTTTCACAGAACCCCCAACCCAAGAAAGTCCGGTTGCCTTTTGGAAAAAAAAAAAAAAAGCACCTCTGGGATGGTTTAGTGACCATTCAAAGTTACGACATTGATCCAAATTGGGCCACTTGGCAACTGGTTCATATTTATGACGGTCGCAGTGATCCCGGGGTGATCCTGTGATCCCCCTTTACGACCTTCCGACAAGCAAAGTCCATGGGGAAGCCAGATTCACTTAACAACGATGTCACTAACTTAACAACCGCAGGGATTCGCTTAACATCTGTGGCAAGAAAGGCCGTAAAATGGGGCACATCTTACTTAACAAATGTCTGGGTTAGCAACATACATTTTGGGCTCCGTTGTGGTCGTAAGTTGAGAACTACCTATGAGCTTCTCTCCTCCCCCCTCCCCGCTTTGAAAGTTACTTCAACAAAGCCCAGCGTGGCAGCTCAACTCTTCTCTGTCTCTCTCCAAGATTGCTTTGTCTTCACAACGATCTTGTGAGGGAGGATTAGGCTGAAAAATGGGGCCTGTCCTCCTCCTCTCCCATTGGCCAGGCAATGGACTGATGACCTGTAGGTGGAATAGCTTCTTTTGATCTTTGAGTCAAGTTGAGGCATGTGTGTTTGAGTTTAAGGAATATATTGTGGTGACAGCCAGTTTGGGGGTGGTGGTGGTGATGAAAGCAATAGGCCAGAAACAGGGAGATCCTGAGTTCTAGTCTTGCCTTAGGCATAAAGCCAGCTGAATAGCCTTGGGCCAGTCACTTTCTCTCAGCCCTAGGAAGGAGGCAATGGTTTGAGAAAATTGGCAATAAAACTACTGGGTTTTGTCCAGGCAGTCTCTGAGAATCAGACACGCTTGAACGGGGGGGGGGGGGAGAGATATATATTGTGCATACATAGAAGGATCTCATTCTGTGTCATTCTTCTCAGAGTCTAGACATTAGCGGCTAGATGGCAGGAGTGACTGGATTCCCCCCCCTCCCAATTTATTTATGTTCAAGTCAGTCCTCTCTTCTTCCATAGGGGGAACTAAGGCTGGCAGTCTAGAGGCTTCCTTAAGTTGTCTCTCATTCAGAGCACTAAGCCGGTATTTCCCCAGCTCAGTTTCTCCAAAATGGCTCTAACCATTTGGCCACGAGTTCATGCCATCTTCCTAGGCTGAGATTGAAAACCATCTTTCATTGCCTTGGGAAGCTGGGTTGATTGTGCTGGAAAAAGGTGGAAAGATGGGTGCCCTGTCTGTCTGTCTGTCTGTCTGTCTATTCGATCTATTCTTTCTCTCTCTCTCTCTCTCTCTCTCTCTCTCTCTCTCTCCATCCTATCATCTATCTTATCTATCTATTTATCTATTTCTATCTATCTCTCTATCTATCTCTCTATCTCTCTATCCCTATCTCTCTATCTCTCTATCTCTTTCTATCTATCCCTATCTATCTCTCTATCTCTCTATCTCTTTCTATCTATCCCTATCTATCTATCTATCTATCTATCTATCTATCTATCTATCTATCTATCTATCTATCTATCTATCTATCTATCTATCTATCTATCTATCTATCTATCTATCTATCTATCTATATATCTATCTATCTATCTATCTATCTATCTATCTATCTATCTATATATCTATCTATCTATCTATCTATCTATCTATCTATCTATCTATCTATCTATCTATCTATCTATCTATCTATCTATCTATCTATCTATCTATCTATCTATCTATCTATCTATCTAATCTTTCTACCTAACTGCCCACATATCTACCATCTATCTATACTATATATCCCTCCATCCCTCCATCCCTCCTACTAATCCTCCCCAATTTGGCCTCCTTTCCAAAGTGTTCACCCTTCTCCAATCTGGAGCCCAGCGCCTCCCTCACCCCAAACAGTTGTGACACAAACGGAGGTGAGCAAGTCATCCAGCCAAGACAGGTGAAAGGCCGCTTTCTCTGTCCCTGCAGGAGTGGGCAGGATCAGGGCCCCTCGGCCATCAGCCCGGCAGACTCAAATCGTTCAGGCAGAGTCTCTCCCTTCACAGGCAGGGCCGGCATCCGAACGGAGCAGGAGAAACACGGAACTCTTAAATTAACCAGCTTGCTTTAGGGGGAGAATTCCTGATGGCTGAAATGGATAAGAACAACTGATGTTACGTTTCTGGAGCTGCAGGCTTCATCGGGAGTCAAGATGTTTGCAGCAGACCAAACACGGACAACAGTTTACTGAGACACTCCCCCCACCCCACCCCGTTCCTGGAGGGTGGGGTGAACCACCACCCCATTTCCAACAGAAGCCCCAGCTGGATGGGGAACCCGAGGGGGGTGAGGGCCAAGGTGTCAAAAACCTGAGGCGGGGTAGTGATCCAAGACTTGGAATTTGTCCCCCCGGCTGGTGCCCCACCACTCTTGATGACCTCTCCGAACCCAGAGGGCTTTTGCTCATCCATCACCTGGTTGTCAGATGGGGGGAGAGGGGCTTATGGGGGTCTGGCTGTGACCTCTGAGCCAAGACGGGCTCATCCATCATCTGAACTGGCAACTAAAAGGCCCAGGTGCAGAGGGAAGGAGAGGAAGTCAGGTTGGTTTCCATCTCCAGTCAACAAGGAAGTGCAAGGCACCATTTCCTGTCTCCTTCTCCTCCTTCTCCTCCTTCTCTTTCTCCTTCTTCTTCTCTTTCTTCTTCTTCTCTTTCTCCTTCTCCTTCTCCTCTCTCTCCTCCTCCTCCTCCTTCCTCTCCCCTCCCCTCCCCTCCCCCCTTTTTTCTTAAGAAGTGAAAGAGTTGGGGGCCCATCATTCCAGGACACCCACCCTGCAGGGCTATTGTGTCTTCCCCATACACAATATCTCAAGTTCCTTGGGAGACAAGGCAACGAGGCAGAATGATGGAAGAGGGAAGGATTTTATTTTGGTTTTTTTTGCTGTGGCTTTAAAAAAAAGTCGTAGTCATTTAAACATTAGTGTTTGAAAGGACAACCCAGTGGAGCAAAGAGAGTTGGAGTCAAAGCTTTGGAGACCACCCTCCCCTCTCTTTTCCTCTCTGCAGCACCCTTATCCCTCAGAGGAACAGAAGAAACAGTTAGCCCAGGACACGGGACTGACGATCCTGCAGGTCAACAACTGGTAAGGGTCACAAAGTGAGAAGAGAAGAAACAGGAAGCGTTGCCTTTGCTGAATTTGCTGCACGTCTGCCCTACCCACTTGTAAAGTCCCCTTTGTCATGGGGAGGAGACCCTTGTGGTTGCGACTCTTGTGGATACAATACCTTCTAAAAGTATAGGTGGAATTCTGGGGAATTCTGGGAGTTGAAGTCCACTCATCTTCAAGTTGCCAAGGTTGAGAAACACTGTACTAGAACCAAGCTGGCTTCCCGGTTTCGTACCCTAGGCCAGTGTCTCTCAACCTTGGTTGCTTGAAAAGGTGAAGACTTCAACTCCCAGAATTCCTCAGGCTAGGGCATTCTTGGAGTTGAAGTTCACGTAATCTTCAAGCCGCCAAGCTTGAGAAACCGAATAAGTTCCTCTCTCCAAGATCTGGATAGTCCTCATCCTTGCCCTCTTCAGTGAAGACGTGACTCCCTTACAGCCTGAAAGCCTTCCTGTTCTAATGAGCCCTTGAAGTTCTCATGAACTTGATTCCACTTTTATTTTATGGAACTCTCGATTTTCATTAGCTTGTGTTAAGCCATTCGGGATGACTGTGGATGCCTGGAGTGTGACACGTTGCAGGTATAGAAGTACTGCAAAGAAATAGACACTGCTTAGGGAGAATTGGGAAGAGACTGGACTTCCCTCTGTCAGAAATGGTGTAGGATCTTCTCCGTGGGCGGGGGATTGGACTACTAGATGACCTACAAAGCCTCTTCCAACTCCGTTACTCTACTACTGTTACTGTTAATGGGGTGAGAATCAACCAATGGCGTTGCTGGAGAGGACACCAACAAGCGATCCCAGGGGCGTAGAGTCATCCCTTTCATTGTATCTCCTGCAGGTTTATTAATGCCCGAAGGCGCATAGTTCAACCTATGATCGACCAATCAAATCGCACAGGTAGGAGGGACTCCGCTCTCCAAAGGGTCCGGGGAAAGGGCTCACTCTGTATATTGGTTCCCCATCGTGCTCCTTTCCCACTAAACGCAGTCCGGCCATTTTCAGAAGCCCAAAGGGCGCCAAGCAGGTTTCGGTGCCCTGTTTTTTTTTAATTTTATTTTTCTCAAGAGGGCAATAATACTCCTTCTTCCTTCTTTCCCCCACCTCCCCCCACAACAACAATCCTGTGAAGTGGATTGGACTGAGAGAGAGGGACGGGCCCAAAGTCGCACGCTTGGCTTTCGTGCCTAAGACGGGACTAGAACTCACCGTCTCCTGGTGATTGGCCCAAAGTCACCCAGCCGGCTTTCATGCCTAAGGCGGGACTAAAACTCACAGTCTCCTGGTGATTGGCCCAAAGTCCCTTAGCCGGCTTTCATGCCTAAGGCGGGACTAAAACTCACAGTCTCCTGGTGATTGGCCCAAAGTCATTCAGCTGGCTTTCATGCCTAAGGCGGGACTAGAACTCAGAGTCTCCTGGTGATTGGCCCAAAGTCACCCAGCTGGCTTTTGTGCCTAAGGCGGGACTAGAACTCCCTGCCTCCTGGTGATTGGCCCAAAATTCACCCAGCCAGCTTTCATGCCTAAGGCGGGACTAGAACTCACAGTCTCCTGGTGATTGGCCCAAGGTCACCCAGCTGGCTTTTGTGCCTAATGCGGGTCTAGAACTCACTGCCTCCTGGTTTCTAGCCTAGCGCCTTAACCACTAGACCAAACTGGCTGATTTGGGGAACAGATTCTAAGCAGGACGCAGGAGGATGCCCCCCATTCCCCAACCAGCCGGGGCTACTTTCTGTTTTAAACGCCTGCAGAAATTGGATACTCTGAAAATGGGGGATGTGTCTACCTGTTCTCTTTTCTCTGCGACCTTTCTCTCTTCCAAGCAGGTCAAGGTACGCCATACAGTCCCGATGGGCAGCAAATGGGAGGTTATGTTATGGATGGGCAGCAGCGCATGACAATTCACCCCCCAGGTGAGCCTGAATCGCTCGACTCTGCAGCAGAGGTAGAAGGTTACCCTCGGTAGGGCAATCTCATTTTCTTTTCCAGAAGGCATGTCCTTGGTGTGGTGCTTTGCAAAAAGAGGGGGCAGTGGGGCTCCACCTGTCAGGCTTGAAGAACCAGGGCCAGACTTAAGTCGCAGTTAAGAAGATTTGTTGCTTAGGCCTATAGACAAAAATCTGGTCATCTAATGTTCAACATTAAATTGACACGAGATAAAATTAACGCTCACCTTAGAAAGATGCCTTGAAGCATGTTAGGAGGGTGATGGGGTCACCATTCATAGGAAGGTTTTAAGCATCTGTTTTCTCCTCTTCTTCCAGGACCAATGGGAATGACTATGGGTATGGAGGGCCAGTGGCACTATATGTGAAAGTCCGAACTCTCTGCTGACATCAGAGGGGAAGTGAGTATCACAGACACAACAGTTTGCGGTCTCTTCTAAAGAAACAGCAGGAGGTGGAATGGGCCAACTTGCCACGGCTAATTCACCACAGCCAACTCGCCACGGCCAAGTCACCACGGCCAACTCAACAGGGCCAACTCAACATGGCCAACTCAACAGGGCCAACTCAACAGGGCCAACTCAACAGGGCCAATTCACCACGGCCAACTCAACAGGGCCAACTCAACATGGCCAGCTCAACAGGGCCAACTCAACAGGGCCAACTCAACAGGGCCAACGCACCATGGCCAACTCACTGTTGAATTTAACAACTCAGTTTAATTATTTAAAATAAATTAAAAAATATTTTAATTTTTGTCCTTCACATTTCATTCTGTCCCTCCTTTTGTAGCCTTCCTTCACTGATTCTATTCCACCGTTTCTTTGATGTTAGTGTAGCTCTTGTTCCACAGCAAGTTGCCATGGCAAGATGGCCATCGTGAGTTGGCTGTGGGGACTTGGCCATGGCGAATTGTCATAGACCCGCAGGAGAAGACAGTCCTGAGCTCCTCTTCAGATTGAGCATGAGATGATTGAAAAGTCATGCCTCCCGGTGGGGCAGAATGACCCATGAGAACTAGCCACTCATAGAGAAGACGAAGTCCATGCCATAGCATCTGGCGACCACTTTCCCCTACTTTTCTTCCTTCATCGTGTCCAGATGGCTATTCCTCACCCAAAGTGGCAAATTCCCCATGCTGACTTCTCAAGGGCTGCATCTACTTAACCTATTTGATCATCTCAGTTAAAAACTTGGCAGTTGCCGGTCCTAAGCTGGGGGGGGGGTGAGATGTCCTGTGGCTGTGTTGTGGCCGTTTGGGAAGTTTGGCGAGCTTATCATTTGGTGTGCTGTCCAATCCAGAAAAGAATCTGAGTCAGTAACCAGCTTCAATTGTATGGCTTGTTCTTCTGGGTCCACCAAAGAAGCTTTGTTCCACAATTGTCTGCCCGCTCGGAACCTCCCACGATTCCTCAGCCTTGAGAACTTTTTAAGAAGTGTGGACTTCAACCCATGCTGGCTGAGGAATGCTGGGAGTTGAAGTCCACACTTCTTAAAGTTGCCAACGTTGGGAAGCACTGCTCGAGATTGGAGTCCTTACTACTCCAAGAGGTCTACCAAGGTAGCAAAAAGCTCTCCAGGGGACAACTCCACAGGCCCATTTTACCACCAAGCAAGCAAGGAAATCTCTTCTATCTCAACCTGGAAGCATTCCAGAAGAACTTCATGGCCTCCTTCTTCTCCTTCTGTGGCTCTTGCAGGACTCCAGTTCTAGGCTTGGTGACCTGGAGAAGACACTTCCTGGCTTACAGGCACAGGATTCACGGAGCATCAGGACCTGGCGTGCCCTTCCTTTGGACTTCCCCGCACTTGACAAGAATGTCCTTCCTCCCCACGGCACACGGCCGTTCTCTGCACTGCCACACCGCCCTCTCCTCCAGGAGGGAACATGCATGGACAACGTGGCCCATGCCTCTCCTTCTACGGCTCCCTCTTTCCTTTACTCCTTTCCCCAAAGGAGGACCCTCCCGGCTACACTTCCCTCGGACTTCAAGGGTTCCAAAACGGCCTTTTGCCTGCCAAGGTTTAGGCACCAGACGGTGAAGCCCCGACAAGGAAGCCGCCTTTGATGGCAACTCGTTCCAACATCAGAAGAAGGGACAGATGGACAGCACTGGTCAACTCTGGAAGAGAACTGCGGGGCGGGGGAGAAGCAAAGGGGTTAAGTGTTAAGTTGTCGGTCTCTCTCTCTCTCTCTCTCTCTTTTCCCTCCCCACACACAGAAAATATACGTGAGTCTGTACGCCCCCCTCTTCCCCCCACCTGGGAGGCTGCTGTTGGCCACATTGGCCGTGTCCATCCACGGTGGTCTCTCCATCATGAACTTCTTTTCAAACAAGACGAGAATTCCCAGAGGTTGTGTTTTGGGTTGTTTGTTTTTTTAATTTCTGTTATTCTTTTTTCCTTTCTTTCCTTCCTTCCTTCTAATAATTTAATTATTGATGTGGATGATCAGAGAGGGGAAGTAAATTAAACGGGACACTTTTCTTTTGTGTTATTGTGAAGGGTGGAAGGGCTTTCTTGCTTGCTTTCTCTCTCCATCTCTCTCCCCATCTCTCCCTCCCACCCTCTCCCTCTCTCTCCCTCTCGCTCCCTCTCCTTCCCTCCCTCTCCCTCTCCCTTTCCCTCCCTCTCTCCCTTTCACTCCCTCTCCCTTTCCCTCCCTCTCCCCTTTCTCTCCCTTTTTTTCTCCCTCCCTCCCCTCCCCTCCCTCCCCCTCTCCTTCTCTCCCTCCCTCTCCCTCTCCTGCTTCCTCTCTTAATCTGGCATGTTCCCCCCCCTCCCCCGTTCATTTGGGTTTCCAATGCTTTCTTAATGTAAGGTTCTTAGGAACATTTTATTCACTTATTGTTCTCCATAAAATGGTGGAGGTCTCATGGGAACACAAAAAAATCAGTGGGTCCTTTGGGTGGGGCTCCAAAAAGTCAAGAACGCAGTTGCGACTGGGTGATCAAGACAAGCCTTATCTATGGTTCAGTTGCACGGAGATCCTGGAAACTGTGATCAACGATGTTTGGTGGGCACAGGACGTCCATTCCCGGTTCTTGGAGGTCAGCCAATCACCAGAGGGTCTACCAGGAGAAGAGAGGTCAAAAAGTCAAGGTCACAAACTCATAATATCACCAGTCATGAGACTGGAAGGGGTTTGGGAGGTCCTACTTCAACCACCTGCCCAGGGCAGGTATCCTCAAACCATCCCCGATTATCCCACACAAATGGGATACATCTTCATACATCTCGTAGTCCTCCTTATTTCAAATTTGGATCTCTCTCACTCTCTAAAGCTTCCACCCAAGGTTCTTGAGAACTTTGGAGGATAAATCCACTCCTCCTTCTCCGTGGCACTCTTTCGTCTAGGTCTCCAAGCCCACCTTGGATTCTGTGGGCTTAGTACCCTGGAGAGAAACCTGCTTGCACTTTTTTCCCCCTTACAGTAGTATTGGTTCTTATTCAATGGGATGTTAGAACATTTGCTTCATTGGAGACCCTTATGTTATCCTTGCACTGGCTGGGGAATTCTGGGAGTTGAAGCCCACCCACCTTAAAAAGCTCCCAAGGTTGAGAAACGCATCTTTAAAATGAAGGAAGATGTGAAATAGCAACTTAATCTAACAACAGTATCTCCCAACATCATGCCTACAAGCAAACAGCGGAAAGAAATACTCCAGCATCCTAATCTCCTTAACTCATAATGGGGTAGACTCCAAATGTCCAAATATCTTGGAAAATTCCAACTCTGGGTTCACACAAAGCTCTAAATTCTAAAACTAAATTAACCAAAACAGGGTTTGTCAATATGAAAGTCGGCCGGCTGATTTGGGGCCAATCACCAGGAGACGGTAAGTTCCAGTCCCGCCTTTGCTACGAAAGTCGGCTGGGTGATTTGGGGCCAATCACCAGGCAACAGGGAATTATAGTCCTGCTTTAGCCACGAAAGCCAGCTAGGTAACTTTGGGCCAATCACCAGGAGACTCTGAATTATAGTCCCTATCTTGGGCATGAAAACCGGCTGGGTGCCTTTTGTCAATCCCCAGGAGACTGGGAGTTCTAGTTCTGCCTTTGGCCTGAGACCCAGGCGTGTGATTTTGGGCCAGTCTCAGCCCAACCCACCTCACAGGGTTACTGTTGGGAAAATAGGAGGAGAAAGGAGAATTAGGTAGGACCGCCACCTTGAGATATTCATAAAAATAATAAAGGCGGGAAACAAACAAAGCAGACTGACAGGGCAAGAACAGACCACCCATTTCCCCCTGAGGGAAGGGGGGGGGAAAGACTGCACTTTTTTTGAAAAAGGATGAAAAATGGCCCTCTCTCCATGGGGCTGCTACCTCTTGTGACTTTAAAAAAAAAACCCTTTTAATTAAAAGGGCAAATCTGGAAACTCCAGTCTTTGGAGGCCTGCTGAGAAAGGAATTCACTTTTGGGTAAGGGTTGGCCATCCCCACTAACCCAGCAATATAACAGAATAACAGAGTTGGAAGGTACCTTGGAGGTCTTCCAGTCCATCCCCCTGTTCAGGCAGCAAACCCTAGCCTAGAGACCATATCAGGCAAATGGATGTCCAGCCTCTTCTTAAAAACTTCCAGTGTTGGAACATTCACAAGGTCCGGAGGCAGGTTGTTCCACTGGTTAATTGTTCTCACTGTTAGGAAGTTTCTCCTTAATTCCAGGTTGCTTCTCTCCTTGATGAGTTTCCATCCGTTCCTTCTTGTCCTGCCTTCAGGTGCTTTCAAAAATAGGTTGACCCCCGTCTTCTTGGGTTTGGGTTTAGCTAGTCTAAAGAAAAGAAGAAATAGGGGAGACATAATAGCAGTATTCCAGTATTTGATGGGCTGCCACAAAGAAGAGGGGGTCACGTTATTCTCCAAAGCACCAGAGGACAAGATGGAGAAACAATGGTTGGAAATTGACCAAAGAGAGAAGCAACCTGGAGTTAAGGAGAAACTTCCTGACAGTGAGGACAATTAACCAGTGGAACAGCTTGCCACCAGAAATTGTGGGTGCTCCATCACTGGAGGTTTTAAAGAAGAGACTGGTATAGGTTCTCCTGCTTGAGCAGGGGGCTGGACTAGAAGATCTCCAAGGTCCCTTCCAGCTTCTATTCTATTCTATTCTATTCTTTTTTTTTTCCCATAACAAGTTTTATTAGTTTTTGTTTGTTTTACAGCCAAGTGCTTATAACACATCGTGGAGATAGGGCACTCCATAGAACACAACAAAAAATACAGTCATACATATACAATTTAAACTACTACTTTAAAAGTTCCCTCTTATGGTATACAATTCGAGCATTCCTAAAATATAAATTGTTTCTCACCTCTATCTATTATTCCAATTTTAATTTATGCTTCAAATATTGGAAGACTGCTATCATGTTCCCCCTCGTCCTTCTCTTCATTAAACTAGACATACCCAATTCCTGCAACCGTTCTTGTTATGTTTTAGCCTCCAGCCCCCTGATCATCTTTGTCGCTCTTCTCTGCACTCTTTCTAGATTCTGTATTGTGCAGGGGCCTACAACACACTCCCCCACCCCACCCCAAAGTTTGCTCCGCAACCAAGCTCCAAATGTCTTCCACCCCTGATTTAGAGAACGAGTGCCACAACTGCATACCGATGCTGCAATAAATTGTGCTTCCCTTATCCTTTTTTTCTTCTTCTTCTTGGCTGTCACCCGATAAGTTGCGCTGAGCAGCAGTGACTTAAGAGGAACCAAAACGCCAATAGCAGCCCACAAATCTGGTTGCCATGACAGGCTGTTAGTGGGCGAGCTTTCTAAAAATTATTGTTAACAAGAACGATTCCCTACAGCCATGGAAGGATGGTAAAGTTCTCAGCTGGAGGATACCAAGTTTATTTACATCTGGTTGAATATTCTCCGTCATCTGGGTCCTGGTTGTCCCAAAGGTGCTTTCTCAGGAGGCAACAGGACTTTCTTGTTTTTTCTTTGAAGATGTTTCGCTTCTCATCCAAGAAGCTTCTTCAGCTTTGACTGAAGGGTGGGGAATGGAAGGATTTATACTCCTTGCAGAAAAACTGGTCATTTGCCTTCTTTTAGAGAGTCGTTGAGGCCACTTGGAGGTTTGTCTGTGTCCTCAGGGTGTGGAGCCTTCTTGGGACTGCTGAAAGGGCTGTGTTGTACATAGGAGATAAGTGGTGTTGTATCCCTCCCCCTCTGTGAGGGAGGGGTGTTCAGTTGTGACCTCGGTGGCCTCTTGGACCCCTCTTGCACAGTCAGGTGACCCTGAGGACACAGGTAAACCTCCAAGTGGCCTCAACAACTCTCTAAAAGAAGGCAAATGACCAGCTGTCTGCAAGGAGTATAAATCCTTCCATTCCCCACCCTTCAGTCAGAACCTTCAGTCAGAACCTGAAGAAGCTTCTTGGATGAGAAGCGAAACGTCTTCAAAGAAAAAACAAGAAAGTCCAGTTGCCTCCTGAAAAAAGCACCTTCAGGATTTACAACGTGGTCCTCGACTTGCAAGCATTTACCCGTAGCTGTTCTTCCCCAGTACACGAAGCCTCCATGAGCAGTACAGTTTACCCCTAAGAGGATTTTGAGCAAGTTCAACATCACATACAGGAAGTCCTCGACTTACCACTGTTCCTTTAGTGACCATTTGAAGTGACCACATCACTGGAAAAAAAGGGACTTATCACTCACTGTTGATCACACTTACGACCGCTGCAGCTTCTCCCGGGTCCCGTGATTAAAATGCAGCTGCTTGGCTAACTGGTTCCTATTTATGACTGGTTGCTGTGTCCCGGGATCGTGTGATCCCCTTTTGTGACCTTCTGACAGGCAAAGTCCACGGGGAAGACAGATTCTGCAGCGATTCATTTAACCAGCGTGGCCAGAAAGCTGGTGAAATGGCTCAAAGCTCACTTAACAACGGACTGACTCACTTAGCTGCCCAATTTTGATCACGTGACCCCCAGGGATGCCGCAACAGCCGAAAAATAAGTTCGAACAATCACTAAACAAATGGTCGTAAGCCGAGGACCCCTTGGTATCCTCCAGCTGAGAACTGTAGCATCATCAAGGGGAGGGGGGGGCTGGCTGCCCCTGGGGTCCCTGTGGATTTGAGGTGCTGGGAAGACTCTTGTTCGGCTCTTATGACCGGATCCCCCAAAATTACAGGATTTCTGGCGGAAATGCCCGAATTGCTGTGATTTGCAATAGAGGAATATGTCTCCGCCTTTCTTTGACTGTTTTCCTTTCCATTCCGTCTTTTTATCTTCCTTCCTTCCTTTTTTCTTTCCTTTCCTTTCCTGTAATTCTTTCCTCCTTTTTCCCTCCTTTCCACCTTTTTTCCTTCCTTCCTTCTTTGTTTTCTTTCCCTTCTTTTCCTTTAATTCTTTCCTCCCTCTTTCCTTCCCTTCCCTCCTTTTCCCTTCTTTCGTCTTTCCTTTCCTATTCTTTCCTCCCTCTTTCCCCTCCTTTCCTTTTTTCCTTCCTTCCTTTCCTTCTTCTTTCCTTCCTGCCTTTTTCTTTCCCTTTTTTCCCTTTAATTCTTTCCTCCCTCTTTCCCTTCCCTTCCCTCTTTTTACCTTCCCTTCCCTTCCCCCTTCCCTTCCCCCTTCCCCTTTTTCCTTTCCTCTTTCCCTTTCCCCGCCAACATTCCAGGCACCCATCGCCTCTCCCACAGCCCCCCCAAGCGCCAGCCCCTCGCCCGTCTCCCATCCCTTCCCTTGCTTCGCTCTCTCTCTCTCTCTCTCTCTCTCTCTCTCGGCCGGAGACAAATGGCAGCCCAGCCATCCTGGGGTCCTGATTCAGGCTGCCTAATTTACAGGGCATCTGGATCCCCTTGTCGTCAAGCCTGATTCATACCAGCAGGCCATGTTGTCGGTGTGGTGCCTGTGTGTGCGTGGGGGGCGGGGGAGGGCGAGGAGGGGGCAGGGGGAGAAATGATGGATGGGCCATGCCAGAGAGGTAGAATTAGGTGTCGAAGACCCTAGCTTTCCAGAAGAAAAAAGAGGAAGGGGTAGGGAGGTGGGGAACGAGGAATCATAATAAAGTCATTTATCACCCAGCTACGCTCGCCAGTCAAGCCAGCAATCCTGGGGGAGGCAAGAAGAGGGAGAAAGGGGGGAAGGGAGAGGTGGGGGGAGAGACAGAAAGCTGGTTTGCATGCATGTTTTCCAAGCTGCTGATTTTTAAGAAATACTCTTGTGTGTGGGGGGGGGGAAATCCTTCTTTTGTTGTAGAGAGCTGATTAAAGAACGTTATCAAAGGTAAAACTGAATGGGGAAGGGGAAGCAACATGGCTGCCCTATTGCTCTAGGGCAGAGGTAGGCAACCTTGGCTCTTTTATGACTCGGGGACTTCAACTCCCAGAATTCCTGAGCCAGCATGGGGGAACTATGGCCCCTTCATGATTCGTGGACTTCAACTCCCAGAATTCCTGAGCCAGCATGGGGGAACTATGGCCCCTTCATGACTCGTGGACTTCAACTCCCAGAATTCCTGAGCCAGCATGGGGAAAACTATGGCCCCCTCATGACTTGTGGACTTCAACTCCCAGAATTCCTGAGCCAGCACGGCTCAGCTTGGAAACCTCTCCCTTTCCCCTCAGCATGGCTGGCTCAGGAATTCTGGGAGTTGAAGTCCACGAGTCATAAAAGAACCAAGGTTGCCTACCCCTGCTTTAGGGCAGTGTTTCTCAATCCCGGCAACTTTAAGACGTGTTGGACTTCAACTCCCAGAATTCCTCAGCCAGCATTCCCGTACATCTTAAAAGTCCACTAGCGTGCTGGCTGGGGAATTCTGGGAGCTGAAGTCCACGCGTCTTGAAAGTCCACTTGCATGCCCATTTGTGGAATTCTGGGAGCTGAAGTCCACACGTCTTATTGTCCTCTCTAGCCTGCTGGCTGGGGAATTCTGGGAGTTGAAGTCTACACATCTTCCATCTTCCCAAGGTTGAAAAACGCTGTTCTGGGTTCCAACCTCTGCGCTTCCACAATCTACTCATCTGAAATGTCCGTGGGTTGGAGAAAACCTGAGCTTTCCTATCCCCCCCCCCTTAACTGAACCAGCTGCTTTCTCCCCGTGGAGAAAGTCTGCAGATCGTCTCCCTTTAACAGAGGCTAACATGCATGGACCAAAAAGCACCGGCTTTGGGATCCTTGCTGGAAGGCTGTTGTATAAATAATTAAACTGGCATAAACAGGACTGGCCCACCGCCGTCTCAATTTGCTTAAAAATCAGAGTGCTCTTTGATAATATTTACAACCCCCATTAAGAAGTGTAAGCAAAGCAGGGTCTTGGGTTACAGCCCCCTCCCTTGACTGTGCCCAAAACAAGGCCTGGAAACTTGCAGGTCTGTAAACCACCCCCCCCCCCGTTCCCAAATCTGCAACCGGAGCTCTTTAACCTCTAGTCGTCTTCCAGGGACAGAATCAGAAGGGGAATGCGTGTAGGTGTGTGTTTGTGTGTGTGTGTGTGTGTGCTTTGGGAGGGTGGGTGGGGGTGCCCATGCACGCTCCCTGGCTAACTTCAGTTCAGGGAACCCTTCCCTTCTTCTGTGGTCAAGCCTTGCATTTTCCCAGGTGGAAAAGATAAGATAAGATAGATAAGATAACCTTTATTGACATTTTTTTTACCGTGGGCACAACGGCACACATCAAAAATGAAATTTAGTTGCCCGCTCTCAAAGTGAAACACGTACATGACACGCACCTAAACATACTATGTACCACATATGTATAGACCCCCACCCCTACATATACATAGCAAATAAATATTAAACACTGTCCCTCTTGAATATATAACGGAAGGAGGAAGCTTGAGCGTTCACGAGGTTAATGCTGTATGGAATGAAACTATGGCTGAGGAATTTTGGTTTGTCCCTTGTTTGTTTCTTCTTAAAGGAACTCGGGTTCTGGACCTCTGCAGTAAAGACTGACAGGCAGAAAAACCAAGGGTTGAAGCCAAGGGGTCCATGGTGTGCGCGTGTGTGTCAAAAAAAGGCAAGATGGCGGCTGCACGTACTTAGGGGTTGGGTGAAAAAGGAGGGTAGTTATTCCTGGCTGTCCAAGCCCCACTGTTTTTAAACAGGCCCTGCAGTTAGGAACAGCTGAGACTTAAAATTTTACAGTTGTGGCCGCCATCTTGACTCTTTTGACCCTCCTTTCTCTGGAAGCTCCTGGCTGAAGCCTTGATTCTTTTACCTGCAGACTTGCCAACTCCCTTTTGGGAGTTGAAGTCTACACATCTTAAAAGTTTACTGGCTGGGGAATTCTGGGAGTTGAAGGCCACACATCTTCAAGTTCACTAACAGGGTAGGTGGAGAATTCTGGGTGTTGAAGCCCACCCATCCTTACGTTCCTTGACATGGTGGCTGGGGAATTCTGGGAATTGAAATCTAACCATCTTAAAGTTCACTAGCAAGCTGTGGTCCCCAAATTCGGGCCTTAGCCTGGCGCCAAAGCCGATGAAGACGACCAGACAAGAGGCGCGGGGTTGATTTCCTTTTATTGAAGCGCTTCAGCAAAAGGGGTCCCAGCCAGCAAAATGCCAGGAGCCAGAACAAAGGACTCAACAAGCTTTTATACCGTTTTTCAAGGCGGGGTAAAGAAGCGTTGTCTAATAGGCTTTTTGAAAGTTATCTAAAGGGTCCTCTATTGGCTGCTTCAACCCTATTGCTAGAAGTTAACTAATAGGCATCCTAGAAGACATTTAGCAAGTCTTCGATTGGCTCTGTCTTAGCCCTATTCCTTATCTTAGCAATGTGTCTTGTATGGTGTGCCTGACAGTCTGTTCTTGTTTTGAAAGGGGCCCCACCTGTCCACACCCCTTTTTCTTTTATCTTTGTTGTGCAGACTTTGCAAATACACCTTTCCTCCCTTCTTTCTGAGTTCATGCCGTGACCTTGCGTTTTTTTTACAGCAAATGGCCCTACAGCAAATGGCCAGTCAAAGCTGGCGAAGGAATTCTTGCCAACTCCTTTTGGGGGCTGCTAATTCTCACACCTATCGGAGCTTAGTCCATACGTAGACAAAATGGTGAAAGGGATGATCTCCCTGCCACGAAAAAGTACTGCTGGGGGCACAGCGAAGCAGTTTCCAGGAATAACTTGGGCTCCTTCTTCCCAAGGAGTTAGCAACCCCATTTTTTTATTATTATTATTTTTTGCCATGGAATCGATGGCCAAACCAGGTTCCATCGTCTAGTTCAGGGGTAGGCCACCTTGGCTCTTTTATGACTGGTGGACTTCAACTCCCAGAATTCCTGAGCCAGCCACGCTGAGGGGAAAGGGAGAGGTTTCCAAGCTGAGCCATGCTGGCTCAGGAATTCTGGGAGTTGAAGTCCACCAGTCATAAAAGGGCCAAGGTTGCCTACCCCTGCACTAGTTCAACCAGAAGTGTTCACCTGTGTGTTGGTGATGGGTGAATTACCTGCAGCTGAAAACAAGGAAGCTTCCCAACCACCTTGTTTCCATTTCACATCGGGTCCCGCAAGGTGCTGGGCATGTAGGACCCCAATGGAGAGTCGGGGAAGGGTCTGCATTGTGGAAGGCCACAAAAGCTGGGAACAGATGGGTGAAGGGCACCCTTGCCTCCTCCCGCTAACCCCTCCGTGGGTCTCCAGGAAAGCTGAAATGCAATCCGTGGCCCTCTTTGGTTCAATTGCAGGCTAATGAAGTGTCATTAATCATCCAATTATACACCTGTCAGGAGGGGAACAATAGTGTGAGCCGAGGAGGGAGGCTGGGGGCATCTGAGCTGGCAGGGGCCCCTCGGCAGAACAAATCCAGGGGAGACAATGGGACACAAAGCAGAGATGACCCCGGGAGCAGACAGAAGGCAAACCCAGGGCTTGGAGGGTGGCTGGGGGAAGGGGGGGATTCAGCTTGGGGGGGTGGGGGGAACCAGGCAACCCACTCTTGCACACCAGGGTCACCATCTGAGGGGGCTTTTCACCTGCCTGCTCAAGAACGACTCAAGAAAGGAGGAACAGTCCTAAAACCAGATGGCTGTCAGCCTTTCCAGATTAGGCCAGACTAGGAATCAAAGTTACGCAGGCCAATATTACCTTTATCATAAAGTGAGGGCAGCAGAATCCTGCATGTCTGAATGAGTTCCCTCCCCTCCCCCGCCCTTTATCTTCCAGAGAAGAAGGGAAGGTCTTGACTGTGGTCGCTTTCTCACGTTTCCTTTCTTTCCTTGGACTCGTGTTTCTTTTATCTGATCAGCTGCCTTGATCACAGCTCTTCCTCCTGTTCCTCAAGATCAGGTAAGTATCGAGCAAGTAGGGCACCTTTACAACCTGCGGACTTCAACTCCCAGAATTCCTGAGCCAGCAGAGGAATTCTGGGAGTTGTCCACACAGCTCACTGCACTCGGGTGTCCTCCGAATGCCTTTATCAGCTCAAGACATCCGGGGGGGGGGCACCAGCTGAAGGAAAGAGGAAATCAAAGAGATTATATTGAAAATGCAGGGCTGGTAAGATGGCGGTTGGGCGGGAGAGGGAATTGGGTCAAAACAGTCAAGATGGTGGTTGGGACAGCACAAAAAAAGCCCGTTTTAATGTGTGGACTGCCAGCTTGGTTTTTTTTGATCCATAAAGGAGTTGGCTACCTTTAAAAGATATGGCGGAGTGAATTTGGCTGCTGATTGCTTTTCTTTTCTTTCTTTCTTTCTTTCTTTCTTTCTTTCTTTCTTTCTTTCTTTCTTTCTTTTTCTTTCTTTCTTTCTTTTTCTTTCTTTCTTTCTTTCTTCCTTCCTTCTTTTTCTTTCTTTCTTTCTCTCTCTCTCTCTCTCTTTCTTTCTTTCTTTCTCTCTCTCTCTTTTTCTTTCTTTCTTATTTATATCCTGCCTTTCTTATTTTGATAAATAATTCAAGATAATACTTCTTCCTCTTTTCCCCACAACGACACCCCACCTGTGAGGTGGGTTTGGCTGGGAGAGTGAGTGATTGGCCCAAAGTCACCCAGCTGACTTTTCATGCCTAAAGTGGGACTAGAACTCACTACCTCCTGCTCTTCAATCATCTCTCTCTCTCTCTCTCTCTCTCACACACACACACACACACACACACACACACACACACACACACACTAAAACCCTTGGAGCTCCCTAAAAGGGTGCCCCCTTCCAAGGATGCCAGCCTCTTCTTAGTGCCCTCCTCATGCCAGCTACCTCGAGGCTGGCAAGGTAAAGCAAATCGCATCACGTCACCCGTGCAATTACGTCCTGTGTTCTTAAAGTCGTATTTTCTCATTGGGCAAAATCGTGGCTATTTTCTGCTCCAGTCTATCAAATCCGGAAGCCATTTTTTATCAAGAATCTTGGGAGGGGCAGGGCTGGAAAGAGACGTAAAATGGTTATGGCACCTCGGTTAGAATGAATTGCCAAAGCTGATTGTGGGACATTTTTCAACAGGACTTAGTGAAATAATCCAATAAGGATATTCTTGAACAAGATGATAAATAGGCTTCTGTTCTGACGTGTGGAGAGCAGCTAAGGCAGATGGGGAAAAGCACAGGTAAAAGAAGGGTTGAAAAAGAAACCTGTTGGAGAAAAGGCAGGATCTGTGAAGGTTCCACAGTGAAATACTA
>JALGBA010003873.1:582500-680000 GCA_023970755.1 Azemiops feae | reverse complement strand
CCCAGCTAGCTTTCGTGCCCAGAGTGAGACTAGAACTTACCATCTCCTGGTGATTGGACAGCACCTTAACCACTACACCAAAG
The DNA here is from genome assembly GCA_023970755.1 of Azemiops feae. Classification (NCBI taxonomy): domain Eukaryota; kingdom Metazoa; phylum Chordata; class Lepidosauria; order Squamata; family Viperidae; genus Azemiops; species Azemiops feae. The sequence continues at coordinate 679,917 of JALGBA010003873.1, read as the reverse complement.
TGGCTACCTTGCTATCCTCTCATTCCTCTCCCTCCATCCTTGTTACAGCTCCAGGTGGGATATTGTGCTTTCTTTGCGTAGCTACTCTGTTTCGTGTTCAGCCTTGGCTCTGTGGGAGGAAAGGATACGGCCTTTTAGACCTGTTTAAAGGGGCATCATGGACTCTTTCATAATCCAGCCTGGAGTATTCCCAGGCTTGGCACGAAGGCAACAATGGGGGTATCCCAAGAACAAAGGTTTATACCTTGAAGGCTTGTGCAATTGCAGAGATCTGGGGACTTGGAATCAGAGACGCCCGCAGGATCTGATGCCACGATAACCCAGATCACGAAAGCTCCCTTATGCTAGCATGGTACAAGCTCTGATGCATTTGTGTGTGCATGCAGTGCCCATGACACATGTACAAGAGACAGATCTTACTTCAGGACAGGTCAACAAGGCTTTCATTACTTGCCCCTACTTAACGATCCTCCCATAGGACAATCTGCTTGAAGCAGATTCTTAAGTAGTGTTTCTCAAACTCAGCAACTTCAAAAAAATTTTGGACTGCAACTCTTAGAATTCTGGGAGTTGAAGTCCACATATCTTGAGGTTGATGAGGTTGAGGAACACTTCTAGATATTCCTCCTCTTCCTCCCCCTCCTCTTCTTCTTCCTCTTCCTCCATCTCCCTTCTAAATGTTTAAGGGTTCATCATTAGAAGGGCAGCTTCCACCACCCTAGAAAAATATGATTACAAATGGAAATATTTTTCCCCCTCTTGTTTTTCCCCGATGAGAAAAAAAACCCACGTGTGCCCATAACCCAGAGCAGTGCTGGCTGGAGAATTCTGGGAGCTGAAGTCCAGACAAACTACAACTTGCCAAAGGTGAGCAACACTGGCCTAGAATTTCTTGCTTTGCTGGCCCACCAAACCCTGAAGATAATCAAGTGTTAGAAACCTGCTCTTGCGCCATCCCTCCTAGAAGATGCAAATAGACCTCTGACTCAGAAGATTTCTCTCCCCCCCCCCCAAAAAAAAATTCCTGTTTCCTTTAATCTGCAGAAGCCAAAAAATGCAAAACTGGGGCCTCTGAAGGATCTGGGCCAGCTGTTCTGGAGAAGCAAAGCGAAGGATGAGTTGCAGAAGATGCTGTGCTTAAATGGAGCTGCCCGTGGTCCTGAACACAGCTTCGTTTTCACCCCATCTAACTTCTGCCTAGAAACTTCTGCCTACTCAGTCCTCCAACCTAGCAAAGCAAGCTCCATCGCTCTTGGTTTCAAGATGGCTGGAATGTCTTCTCCAATCTACAGAACAAGTTCTTCTGTCTCCTATTGGCACGCAAGCACGACAGGGGGTGGCCTATCTCTAAAAATCAGCAGTGTGCAGGGGAGTTGACCTAAATGTACACCCAGATGCCACGTTTGCTTTGGAGCAAGGAAAAGATATATATATATATATAAACACTGGACAGCACAGCTGGAGAAGTGAACAGATGTTGCCCCAGATGGCGATTCTGGTTCTGTTCAAACGTGTTCAGGTTCCCCTTGGTAGAAATCTACCATGGTTAACGCCAAGTCCGCTTTTAGCATTCCTAATGCAAGGAAACCCTTGATTAGACCTTACTAGACCCTACATTATACTGATAGCATCAGACAGCAATGGGTTCACAAGCTCCCACATCAGGCAATGAGTGTGTGAGAACCTGCACAGTTTCATTCGTCCCAGGTGCCATCTTCATTCCCATCGGTCGAACCTGCCGTCCAGTTGTGGTCATGGGCTTCTAGGGAGAAAGGAAGGAGTCTTCAAGGAGGTGGACATAAATAGAGGAGCAGAAGAAAGCACCCTGTTTTACATGGGGTACATCAACTCAGGGGTGTGTGCAATTTCCCCACTAACACGGGGATAAGAAGGAACATGGATTCTTTAACCCCTTTGTCCAAGAGAGTAAAGCAGAAGATTGGAAACATGTAGCTTCCACAGAAGTCTGTGTCTCTGCCCAAACTATTTCCCAGTACCCATAAATCCAGCAAGTTCCCTCAACTGATCATCTGTTCTCCTGCCCTCAATATTGGAACTGGGGAAGGGGCTGCTACTGAGGCCAAATATATCCCCCTCTGTTGTTCCCATGAATTGGGACAGCTAAAACTGGTCAGTCTTCTCCAGAACTGATTTCACTCCATCTTCGACCCCAAGAATGTGTCCAAAAATGTCCAGTAGCAGGAGAGACATCACAATGCGTCTTACTTCGCCTCTGACACAGACCTTCTTCAATGTGTCCTCCTCCCACCTCAAAAAAGAGAGTCAGAGAAAGGTCTGTTTCCAATTCTCTCTGTGTGTATGTGAGTGTGCTCTAAAGCAGAGAGAACATCTTCCTTTGGATCCAGGCCAAGGGTACCAGCTTGAAGAAAACAATATAGCCACAGGAAGACACTTTAGTAGAAACACAACTGGGTTCCTTGGGAGGGCCAAAGAATCGTAGCAATTGGGGCAGGGGGATTAACACAGATGCCTGCTCCAATCCTCTGGGTTTGCACCCTTAGTCTCCGTGAATGGGACACCACCAAGACTGGAATGGATCGGAGTCCCTTGCTAGAGGCAAGTAAGAAGGGAGAAGAGGTCTCCAGAGGTGGAAAACAAGAGGTGCCCAACCGTCAGAAGGTGCCTGAAAATGTAGTAGGTCAAAATGGACAGGCTGGTAGAAGAGAAGGAAGGGAGTCTTCCGTCTAGATCTGTCTTCCATCTAGATGACAGAGGATGTTTGTCTTCAAAAGAAGCTTGAAAGTGTGGAGAAGGAGGAGCCTCATGGACATCGGGCCCGCTGAAGGTGCCGCAAAGTGAGCCCCTTGGTGTCCACTCTCCCTCGCCACGTCCTTCTCTTGATGTCCTTCAGAAACCCTTGATGTGGCAGTAGGCCTCCAGGCCAGCAAAGAGGATGTAGAGCAGCCAGAGGCCCACAAAGAGGCAGGTGGTCAGGATTTTGGCAGTTTGGGGACCCCCCAGCTCGCCCCCTATGTGGGGCCGCCGGCGGTACATGAGGACACTGATACAAACGAAGGCAAAGATGGTGAAGAGGGTGACGGAGAAGGCCAGGGTGCCCGTCTGCACCTCGAAGTTTTTGCCTTGGAAAGCCCAGTAGATGGCCGCCACGGACCAGGCCACGCCCAGGCCCAGGAAGACGTTGACCGCGTTGCTGCCCGTCACGTTGCCGATGGACGCGTCCGCGCACTGGTCCTGCAGAGCGGCCACTTTGCTGGCAAAGGTGTCTGTGGAAAGAGGAGAGCGCTGAGGATGTACAAGTCCAGAAAAACCAGACGGCCCTTTGTCCCCCGGGGGGCCCCCCCCCCCCCCCACTGTCTCCCCGCTTTCACAGCCCATGTGTACAGGTGGTCCTCAACTTACAACAACACAGGGTCACAGTGGCTAAGTGAAGCTGGCTTCCCCATTGACTTTGCTTGTCAGAAGGTCGCAAAACGGGATCACATGACCCCGGGGACACTGCGACCGTCATAAAGACGAGTCAGTTGCCTAGCATCTGAATTTGGATCAGGTGACTATGGGGATGCTGCAACGGTCGTAAGTACGGAAAATGGTGGCAAGTCGTTTTTTTCAGCGCCTTTATAACTCTGAATGGTCACTAAACGAGTGATTGCGAGTTGGACAGTTGTTAACCGACTGGAGTCTGAATAACACGGTCATTAAGTGGACCCTGAGGAATGAATACATGAATCCAGCATGTCCAATGGGTGGTTCTTGGTATTTTCTGCGGGAAAATCAGCCATGAAGGTTTTCCAGATGTAAATATAAAAAAAAAACACCCATTGGAAATGCTGGATTCCTGTATTCATTCCTCAGGGTTCACTTACTGACCACGTGACTCATTTTACGACGATCGTAACACAATGGTAAAATTGACTGCGATCACACGGTGCCTCGGACTCACAACCACAATGACTTTACGACCAAAATTCTGGGCTCCGTTGCCGTCGTGAGTTGAGGACCACCTGTAAGTGGCTGACTGGGCCAAGAGTCTTGTGTGAACAGGGCAGATGGGTGGCACACCTGGGATGGACGTGCCCAAGGCCACAAAGACGACCGCGTTGACCGAGTCCTTGAGTCCCACCGTGCAGCCGAAGTGGGAGGCCAGGTCGCCGATGAGGGCGGTCAGCATGCCGATCACCAGGATGCTAACACTGAAGCAGGCCCAGCCGTTCCAGTACTCGGTGGGCGGCACGCAGGCGAAGAGAACCTTCCAGAAGACTGTCAGGAAGTGCATGACATAGTCGAAGCAAGACGGCAGCCTCTCCTCTCTCCCGTCCTCATCCTCGTCTTCCACACCTAGGGCAAGGAGTCCCGAGTCAGACATTCGGCCTCGATGGGCGAGGCAGGCAGAAAAAAGAGTGGTAGGGAGTCGGGACCCAAAATTGGACCGTGGCGTAAAATGTGAGGTCCTTGGTGCTCTCTGAATTAGAAGGGAGTGGGGTTTGGGAGGAGGAGGAGGAGGAGGAGAGGAGACTGTGAGGAGGAGGAGGAGGAGGAGGAGGAGGAGGAGGACTGTGGGGTCCTTGATGCTCTCTGAGCTTGGTGGTTTTCTTGCAGACGTTTCATAACCCAACTAGCTAACTTCATCAGTATTAACAGGGAGTGGAGTCTGCTCTCATTTTGTATCTAGTGGCTGGCCCTGTCAGTGTTGGTGGAAGTGGTTTTGGTGATTCCTTGGTGATAAAATGAGCAGATCCTACTCCCTTCTAGCACTGATGATGTTACCTAGTTTGGGTAATGAAAGGTTTGCAAGAAAACAACCAAATTCAGAGAGCACTGAGGATGCCGCGGTCCTCCTCCTCCTCCTCCTCCTCCTCCTCCTCCTCCTCCTCCTCCTCCTCCTCCTCCTCTCCACAAACCCCAATCCCTTTAGCACTGATGATGTTACCTAGCTGGGTCATGAAACGTCTGCAAGAAAATCACCAAGCAAAGAGAGCACTGAGGACCCCACAGTTCAACCCTGAGCTACAAATATTCTCTTCTATTGGATCTTCATGGTGGTTCCACCTCCAGTACTGGAGGGAACCATCTGCCACTTGACCCTGATGGGCTCCCATTGCAATCAGTTGGGTTTGGAGCTTTATTTCACAACCATTTTAGATTTTCTCCTCCTCCTCCTCCTCCTCCTCCTCCTCCTCCTCCTCCTCCTCCTCCTCCTCCTCCTCCTCCTCCTCCTCCTCCTCCTCCTCCTCCTCCTCCTCCTCCTCCACCACTGGTAGAAAGAACATTCAGAAAAAGAAATCAGAAAGGCAGGCGTGCAGCAAGATCGTGTTTTTCTTTGCTGTAAGTTGCAACGCAATTGCTGCTGCTCCCAGGGGCTTTTTTGTTAACCACAACTAGAGAAATTAAAAATCAGGCCAAGTGATGGATGACAAGAGCTGAATTCCAGGCAGATGAACAGAGAATACAGGCGAGGCTTTTGACAAGAGCTAAAAGATTGCCAAAAACAAAACCATCACAAAAAAAAGCTCTAAATTTCTGTTAGGTAGGATGTTGACCAATAGAGGGCGCCCTTGGCCTTGCAAGAACATCAAGGCCAGACCCAATGGCAGACTCTTTCCTATCACGGTTCATGGGGGGGGGGGGAGGAACCCCCCAAAGGGATTCAACTCCAGCCCCTATTATATCCTTCTACTAGTCTAGGAAATATCAAAATTCTGCAGAAATGTATGCTAGCATAAGCTCAGAGTCGATAGCAGCACATTGAAGCAGTTTTCCAGGTCATTCTATCAATTTTATTTACAATTTTGCTTACAGAACAGTCAAGATTTTCTCGTGATATCCTTTGGAAGCAGAATAGAAAGAGTACTGATAATTTTGTACTTTGCAAAAAACCTCTTGAAAATACCATGGAGGAACAGATAAAAAAGGAACACCTGCATCATCACGCAATCACTCCAGAGTTCACATTTGAGGCACAAAGGTCCAGGCTCAAATTGTCCTACATTGGGCACATATTGTGAAAACCAAAGGGAAGGAGAAAGGAGGAAGGAGAGGATGGGGATGGGGGGGGAGGAGGAGGAGGAGGAGGTGGAGGAGGAGAGAGAGAAAGAGAAAGAAAGAAAGAAAGAAAGAAAGAAAGAGAGAAAGAGAGAAAGAGAAAGAAAGAAAGAAAGAAAGAAAGAAAGAAAGAAAGAAAGAAAGAAAGAAAGAAAGAAAGAAAGAAAGAAAGAAAGAAAGAAAGAAAGAAAGAAAGAAAGAAAGAAAGAAAGAAAGAAAGAAAGACCTTCCCAGCCAGCTTCTGATAACCAAAGCATATGGGGGAAGGCGGATTTGCTTAACGACTGCACGATTCACTTAACAACTGCAGTGATTAATTTTATCATGGCACAAATGGTCATAAACTCAGGCCCAACTCTCTTAACAACTGCCTTGCTTAGCAATGGAAAGTCTGGCCAGTATTGACTTCCAAAAGGAGAGCCAAATGGCCAGAGGATGGAGCCCTGCCCACTTTGACTTTTTTGCCTCCTCCCCCCCCCCATTGTGGGGAGGAAAATTCACAGACGGAGGCAGCCTGATTTAATAACACAACTCGCAATGTCTCTTATCTCCAAAGCTTATTAATTCCAAGCAGAACAGCCGCACAATTGTCTTTTCACATGAATTCTGCGTTCAGAGAAAGACGGTTCCAGTGTAGGACAGTTTTTGTATATCGGTCTGTGAGTGTGTGCGTGTGTGTGCGTGCGTGTGTGTGTGCCAGGCAGAGCAGAGAAGCCAGCATTTTCTTAGCAGGGTGACAAATGGCCATCAGCCATTCTGGCTTGCTTGCTCCTTTGTGGGTCACCAGCATTTGCTAAGCTAGCTAAATTCTCCAATCGAATCCCGGTCTGTTCTTCCCGCAGTGCAGTTTTCTCTCCTGAACAATAACGGACGACAGCCCTGATTCTCAACCTGGTCAACTTTCAAGATGTGTGGATTCTGACTCTAACTGAAGCCCCCCTTTTAGTCACTCCTGCCCCACTCATCCCCTGTATGGACTACATGGGGCTGCCCTTGAAGAGTGTCCAGAAGCGGGTACAGAATGCAGCCGCAGGAGCCAGCTTGGGCACCCCAAGGACAATGAATGTAACACCTCAGCTACATGAACGGGGTCAGGGAAATGCGCAGATAGATAAGATAGAGATAATAGATAAGATGGATAGAAGATAGATAGATGAGAGATGAGAGATAAAATAGAGATAATAGATAGATAAGATGATAGAAGATAGATAGATGAGAGGAGAGATAAGATAGAGATAATAGATAGATAAGATGATAGAAGATAGAGATAATAGATATAGAAGATAGATAGATGATAGATAGATGACAGATAAAATAGATAGATAATAGATGATAGAAGATAGATAGATGATAGAAGATAGATAGATGAGAGATGAGAGATAAGATAGAGATAATAGATAAGATGATAGAAGATAGATAGATGAGAGATGAGAGATAAGATAGAGATAATAGATAAGATGATAGAAGATAGAAGATAGAGATAATAGATAATAGATATAGAAGATAGATAGATGATAGATAGATGACAGATAAGATAGATAGATAATAGATATAGAAGATAGATAGATGATAGATGATAGATAGATGAGAGAGAGAGAGAGAGAGAGAGAGAGAGAGAGAGAGAGAGAGAGAGAGAGAGAGAGAGGATAGCTAGGTAAACAACTTCCAGAATTCTCCAGCTGGATGGGGGTTGAAGTCTGCCCACCTTAAAGCATGCTGGCTGGGGAATTCTGGGGCTTGAAGTCCACCCATCTTCAACCTGCCAAGGGTAGAAACTCTACAATACACAATGTGCAGGTTTTGTACACCAGCATTTTGTCTACTAGCTTCCTGGCATTTTCATTTCATGGAGCAGATTTCCCTAAGGTGTCGTTTCTTGATCCCTCCAAGCTGGCTTCAGGGGTGGTAGCGGGGGGTGGGGGCGGGGGTGTCACTTACCTGGGCTGACAGTGATTGCCTCCAGGAACTGCTCCCGCCAGGAGTGCGTGCCAATCACCAGGGCCAGATTGGTTTTCTTGATGAGTTTGTCCACAGTGTTCTGCGGCAGAAACAGAGTTGGTGAAGAGGCTGGCTGGAAGAGCCGGACTTGGTATATCTGGATCAGCTGCAGATTGGGAGACTGGAGGCAGCAGACTGGAGACTTCTGGGGTAAGATCTGGACATTTATGGTTTGCAAACGTCCCAGGATGCCTCTAGAAATGCTAAGGGATTCTGGGAAATTTGAGGTGCCCTGTAGCGATTCAGGGCTGATTATCCTTCTGGGGTGCCAACCAATCAACCTGATTGTCAACGCTGCTAACATCGGATGTTCTTGCTTTGACAACATATGGAGATGTGGCCATTTTCCTTCTTATGTTTTACTCTTAGAATTAGAGTTAGAATTAGATGGTACTGGGGGGGGGGAGGAGGAGGAATGTGCATGGGAGTTTAGTTAGACGTAACAATATTGTAACTAGGGTGAGAACCAAGGTTTTTTGAAATAAGAGATGATAAGAAATGGCGGGTTGAAGAACTGGAGGGAAGGCCTGCATTTCAAACTAATTGGAGAATGTGATTTAGGACTGTTAATTGGAGGAGGGAATTGTGCTTTGATACTATGCGCTCAGGGGAGGGGAATCCAGTTTTTGGCTTCGACTGTGTAAGTGCCGATGCTATGCTACTCAAAATAAAGATTCTTTAAGGTAAACAATGTCTCGAAGTTCTTTGAAGAGTTTCATCTGTCGGAACCATGACACCTGCATTCTCTTCCATGACTTCCTGTTCAGCATGGCACCCTCTGTTTCTTTGCCATTCAGACATGGCAGTTTTGACATCGGCCAACCCAGCAGTGATGTGGTGAATTGTTCCTGGTCTGGATTCCCAGGAGGGAGGGGCCAGATTCCCAGCGAAATAAGAGATAGTCAGTTCAGAGAGTTGGTGTGAGAGAAAGAGGGTGAAGGCAGCTCCCCTCTAACGGTTCCCAGAGTACAGTTAGTCCTCGACTTACAGCCACCATTGAGGCCAAAATTTCTGCTGCTAGGGAAAACACTTGTTAAGTGAGTTTGGCCCCCATTTTACGACCTTTCTCGCCGCAGCTGCTCACTGGAGTTGTTAAGTGAGTAACACGGTTGTTAAGTGAATCCGGCTTCCCCATGGACTTGGGTTGTCAAAAGGCCCCAAAAGGTGATCTCCTCACCCTGGGACACTGTAGACATCATAAATAACATGCTGGTTTGCCAAGCCCCCAAATTTTGATCCCACGACCGTGGGGATGCTGCAACGGTCGTTCGTGTGAAAAACGATTGTAAGTTACTTTCTCCAGTGCCGCTGCCATTGAGGACTACCTGTATACATTTTATGGGGTTGGTAGTTGACTTCACTCTGGCAAGATTCTGTCTATGGGTGAGGAACAATAAAGAAATTGAAGCTGTGAATGCTCCAACACTGGAAGTTTTTAAGAAGAGACTGGACAGCCATTTGTCTGAAATGGTAAAGGGTTTCCTGCCTGAGCAGGGGGTTGGACTAGATGACCTCCAAGGTCCATTCCAACTCTATTATTATTATTGTTGTTGTTGTTATTATTGTTATTATTGCTATTATTGTTATTATTATTGTTGTTGTTATTATTGTTATTATAAATCTTTTATTCATTAGACATGAATCTCAGTCAACTGAACATTCAAATTGGCTGGTGCTGATGGTTGACACGGGTTGCTACCAGCATCCTAGGTGTCAACCAGGTACCTCCTTAAAATATAAGATGTTCCGAGTAGCGCAGTTTTTTGTAACATTGCTGGAGTTATTGCAGGAAGCTGCAGTTTCTTGATGTGTTTTGCAAAGTTTTTGGACATCGTTCCCAGTGCCCCGATGACAACGGGTATCACCGTTACACGTCTCATCCATCATCGCGCAGTTTCGATGGCCAGGTCGCGATATTTTGTAATTTTTCCCAGTTCTTTTTCTTCGACTCTGGCATCTCCTGGTCCAGCGATATCAATCAGCTGTACGCTTCGGTTCTCTACAACTGCGATATCCGGCTTGTTGTGTTCCAAATGGCGATCTGTCTGTATCTGTCTGATCTTCACCCTCTCATTCTCAACAACTTTTTCCACCCTGTGTTCCCACGACTTTTCGGACACAGGCAAGTCGTATTTTTTACACAATGCCCAGTTCAGCATCAGGAAAGCATCAGCATAGGAGGGTGGCACGGGGAGATGTCACACCACTTCCCAGAAAACGACGCAGCCTCCTGATTCCCGTGTGGTTCCCTGGGGGGGTCTTGAAAAATCCCTGCAGGTTCTCTATGTACATCTCCCCAGAACAGCAGCCCCCCAGGGGTTTTCTCAGCCGCCGAGGGATCAGGCTCAAGGCGCCAACTGGGGCAGGGACAGGCGTTCTGCACAACGCCCAGAGGGATTTCGGTGAGCCCCATCTTCAGTGAACAGTCACAACAACACTAATACGACGTTATTCTTCAAGCAATCGTGGGTGGTTGCGGTGAGCAAATCTTCTCAATTTCCATTTTGATTGGCTTCTCGGGTTTGCGACTCGATCAGATTGGTTTTTTTTTCTTCTTTATTGGTCATTCCCCGTTCATTCTATGTCATTCATTAGGTTAATCGAAAGATAATTTTTTTAAAAAAAAATTGCATTAAAATGTATCTATATTGCTGTGCAATTTTGCAAATGATTGTAGCCAATATAATACACAGTACACAATTTTCTCTAATCTATCTATCTATCTATCTATCTATCTATCTATCTATCTATCTATCTATCTATCTATCTATCTATCTATCTATCTATCTATCTATCTATCTATCTATCTACCTACCTACCTACCAACCTACCTACATCTATCTATCTATCTATCTATCATCTCTCTCTCTCTATCTATCATCTCTCTCTATCTATCTATCTATCTATCTATCTATCTATCTATCTATCTATCTATCTATCTATCTATCTATCTACCTACCTACCTACCAACCTACCTACATCTATCTATCTATCTATCTATCTATCTATCTATCTATCTATCTATCCATTCATTCCTGTCTGTCTGTCTGTCTGTCTATCTATCTATCTATCTACACATCCATTCCTCTGTCTCTGTCTGTCCATCCATCTCTCTTTCTCTCTCTCTATCAATCATCTATCTATCTATCTATCTATCTGTCTGTCTGTCTGTCTGTCTGTCTGTGTCTGTCTGTCTATCATCTATCTATCTATCTATCTATCTATCTATCTATCTATCTATCTATCTATCTATCTATCTATCTATCTATCTATCTATCCATTCATTCCTGTCTGTCTGTCTGTCTGTCTGTCTGTCTGTCTGTCTGTCTGTCTGTCTGTCTGTCTGTCTGTCTGTCTGTCTGTCTGTCTGTCTGTCTGTCTGTCTGTCTATCATCTTTCTATCCCAACACTACTTTTGAATTTCAAAAGTTCCCTGAGCTTAGGTTTAAACAGTGGTTCAAAAATGCACAGATAAATTTGCTTTCAGACCCCAAACTGTATTTCCCACCGTCTCTCGCTTGAGGGGAAGCGGCCCAAACCTCGTGCTTTGCTGCTTACCTTGAAATCGTACGATTCTTCTATGATCACCTCCAGGCGCGAGTTCTCCCCGAGGATGGGTTTCCCCATCTCAGCGATTCGCCAGGCCTCCTCCTCCTCCGCAGAGAGCTTTTTGTCACCATCGGCTAAGTAGAAAAGAAATAACAGCAGCCAAGAGCTTGATTTGACTGGGTAGCTATTTACTCAAGTGTATTCCAATATTCCCTCCCTTTTTCCCCCTCTTTTTTCATCACAACGATCCTGCAAGGTAGGATTGTGCCTGTGCCTGTGCCAAAGTCAGCTGGCTGAACTGAAATTCAAATCTAGAGCTCTCCATTTCTAGTTTAGTCTGTTTATTTGTTTGTTTGTTGTTGGTCTACTTTCTACTGTTTGTCCCTAGAGCTGGTAGATACATACGCTGCTCCTAAATAAGGGAAGGTCCATTTAACTGTCAGAATAAATCCCTCTTGGCCTATTCCTTAGTTCTCTGATTCCTAAAGCCAGCAGCTTTTTAGAGCAGGGGTCTTCAATCTTGGCAGCTTGAAGATGTGGATTCTGGGAGTTGAAGTCCACAAGTGCTAAAGTTGCCAAGGCTGGAGACCCTGACTGGGACATTTAATGGATCCAGATTAGCATTCGGGGGGAAGACAGGAAGGCCTGCCCCAACAGGCATCCGTGGTTGGCTTGCGAAGCTGATGGAGATTTAACAGAACAGATTTAACAGAGCTGGGAAGGGATGTTGTAGGTCTTCTAGCCCAACCCCCTACTCAAGAAGGAGACCCTCTACCATTCCAGACAAGTGGCTGTCCATTCTCCTCTTAAAAGCCTCCAGTGCTGGAGCACCCACAACTTCTGGAGGCAAGCTGTTCCACTGACGAATTGTTCTCACTGTCAGGAAATTCCTCCTTAGTGCTAAGTTGCTTCTCTCCTGGATTAGTTTCCAGCTGTTGCTTCTTGTCCTGCCTTCAGGGGCTTTGGAGAACAGGTTGAGACACACACACCCTCTCTCTCTTCTTTGTGGCAACCCCTCAAATATTGGAACACTGCTATCATGTCGCCCCTGCTCCTTCTTTTCTATGCCTTCTTCCCTTATTGCAGATGCTAATCCATGCCTTGCATGTCTCTCTGCCAATAAAGGAGAATATTTGTAGCACAGGGTTGAAAGGAAGGGTCCTGAAGTGCTCTCTGAGCTTGGTGGTTTTCTTGCAGACGTTTCATGACCCAAACTAGCTAACATCATTTACTCGGGAGCAAGGTCCACCGAGCAAGGCTCGGAACATTTTGAACGAGGAGTCTGGATTCTTGATTTCGCCAGGTTTTAATTTTGCCTTTTGGCAGCCACGAAGTTCTGTCTCCGTGTCCCTCCTGTAAACCCACCGGTCTCTTGGCAGGTGCTGGAGGAGGGGAGGGGGGTCTTCTCCCAAGCAAGGAGGGGCTTCTGAGGCAGGACAGGCTTGCTCTCTCTCTCTCTCAAAAACTGCAGCACATCCCCATCCCTCGCACCGTGCATAGTTTCTCACCCACACATTCGCTCTCCCCCAGAACGGGAGCTAATGTACAAAATGCTCAGGCACGGCACACACACACACTTTCTCCTACGCACTGCCTCTCGTGGCACTCCCCCCCCCTCCCCATCGCACGAAGCCCTCTCTGGCGCAGATGTTGAGGAGAAGGCAAGCCGTCGTGGACCTGGGATCGATGCGCTGACTGACAACGTTTTCCTTCCAGTCCAGCCGGGCTGAGGAGTAAGACGGGGGTCGGCCACATCGCCAGCAAGCCAGGCCGGGCGAAGATTTGCAAATGTTTATTCTGGTTGACAGGTGCCATTTCCAGCACCTGGTCCAGGAGGTGTGAAGAGGACACGTGCATCTGCCGATTTGTGTGCCCACTCACCTCCCCTGAAGGCATTATTTCACCTTCCCGGGAAATTCATTTCACATTTTCCAAAGGTGTTTTAACAGAATAACAGAGTTGGAAGGGACCGTGGAGGTCTTCTAATCCAGCCCCCTGACCCTGTTCCATTCTGGATGAATGGCTGTCCAATCTCTCTCTCCAGTGTTGATTATAAATGACTCATGAATTCTGCTTGACTTTGGTGCAGATGCAATGGCTTACTTAAGGGAGAGCAGGATATATTTAGCAATAGCAATACCAATTGAACTTATAGACCGCTTCACAGTGCTTTACAGCCCTCTCCAAGCGGTTTACAGAGTCAGCATCTTGCTCCCCAAAATCTGGGTCCTCGTTTTACCGACCTCGGAAGGACGGAAGGCTGAGTCAACCTTGAGCCGGTCAGGATTGAACGCCAGGCTATGGGCAGAATTAAGCCTGCAATACTGCATTCTAACTACTGGGAAGGAAGGAAGGAAGGAAGGAAGGAAGGAAGGAAGGAAGGAAGGAAGGAAGGAAGGAAGGAAGGAAGGAGGGAGGGAGGGAGGAGGGAGGGAAGGAAAGGAAGGAAGGAAGGAAGGAAGGAAGGAAGGGAAGAAAGGAAGGAAGGAAGGAAGGAAGGAAGGAGGGAGGGAGGGAGGGAGGGAGGGAGGGAGGGAGGGCAATACCAATAGCACTTAGACTTACATACAGCTTCACAGTGCTTGACAGCCCCCTCTAAGCCGTTTACAGAGTCATCCTATTGCCCCCAACAATCTGGGTCCTCACTTTACTGACCTGGGAAGGATGGAAGGCCGAGTCAACCTTGAGCCAGTCAGGATCGAACTCCTGGCTGTGGGCAGAGTTATCCTGCAACACTGCATTCTAACCCCTGTGACACTATGCGCCACACAGGGGAGGGGGGGCTTACCTTGATGGAGCAGGAGGGCTGCAAACAGGGAAACAGAGAAAGAGAGGGAGAAATTAGGCAATTTCCCCCCGTCAACAAAGCCAGAAGCTAATCTATGAACTTAAGAAGGCAGCACCAAAACCTGAGAGCCTAAACTGGGTGGGGAGACCCATCCAAGCAGCCCTCCGGCAGGTTGTCCTCGACTTACAAAACCTTTCATTTAACGACCGTTTGAAGCCCCAAAGGCACTGGGAAAAAAAAGTGGCTTAACGATTGGTCCTGGCACTTGCGACCGTTGCAGCATCCCCAGGGTCACGCGGTCAAAATTCAGGCGCTTGGCACCCGGCACGTTGTAGCATCCCAGGGTTGCGTGATTGCCAAAGCTGGATTCATTTAGCCACCCTGTGACTCACTTAACAACTGCAGGGATTCATTTAACAATCGTGGCAAAAAAAAAAAGGTTGTCCAATTGGGTGTGGCTCACTCACGCCTCGCTAAGCAGCAGAGATTCCAGTCCCAATTGGGGTCATAAGTCAAGGGCTACCTGTGGTATAATGAGGTTGCAGGCTCTGTCAGGGTTGGCGTCAGCTGGGAAGCATGGGTCTTTGATCCAGCCAGTGTTGGCTCTGCTATGCTTTCAGCTTGCACAAACAGCCTCCACGTTGGAGAAGCAGCTGGTCTGTTGGGCTCCTAAGGGTCCTGCTCTGCGGACCCCTTGGAGAAACCGCCGCCAGCTGTTTGCCCAGGCAGGAACCCCGCTAAAGGCTGTCTGAGGGGGCCGGGGAAGAGAACACGCATTGGACCCCACCCCGCCCTGCCACCCCATTCAGACTATCTATGGTCACCTCTGGCTGCAAAGGAGCCAGATCAATACGGTACATCAGTGGTTCTGAACCTTGGCAACTTTTAAGACTTCACGAATTCCCCAGCCAGATGCTTTAAGACGGGCTGATTTCACCTCCCAGAATTCCCCAGCCAGATGCTTTAAGATGGGCTGATTTCACCTCCCAGAATTCCCCAGCCAGATGCTTTAAGACGGGCTGATTTCACCTCCCAGAATTCCCCAGCCAGATGCTTTAAGATGGGCTGATTTCACCTCCCAGAATTCCCCAGCCAGATGCTTTAAGATGGGCTGATTTCACCTCCCAGAATTCCCCAGCCAGATGCTTTAAGACGGGCTGATTTCACCTCCCAGAATTCCCCAGCCAGATGCTTTAAGACGGGCTGATTTCACCTCCCAGAATTCCCCAGCCAGATGCTTTAAGACGGGCTGATTTCACCTCCCAGAATTCCCCAGCCAGATGCTTTAAGATGGGCTGGTTTCACCTCCCAGAATTCCCCAGCGTTAAGATGGGCTGATTTCACCAGCCAGCCAGCCCTAAAGCCAGCCCATATTACTGCCACCCTAGGGCCTGTCTTCCTCCTGCCCTAGAGAGGTTTTCCACCTCCTGACACCCCACTTACCGGAGATCCCTCTTTTCAACCAACGGGGTTGACCCAATTCAATGAAGAAACTGTCTTTTTTCTCATATTCTTCGACATCCACAATTTTCACGTGAAGGGATTTTCTGTGGAAGAGAGAGAGAAAAACGGCGTGAAATGCATTCAAGTGGAAAGGACTTTCTGGGCCTAGATTGGGGTAGGCAACCTCGGCTCTTTGATGACTCATGGACTTCAACTCCCAGAATTCTGGGAGTCATAAAAGAGCCGAGGTTGCCTACAGTCTACAAGGCGTGTTGAAAGCTGCTCTGGATCCCTCCCTAAGTGGGTTGGTTTTTATCCTGCCTTTATTATTATTGTTTCTAAAGAAGGCAAGGCGGTGACCATGCCTCCCTTCCTCCTGCTATTTTCCCCACAACAACCCTGTGAGGTAGGTTGAACTGAGAAACTGATTGACAAAGACACCCAGCCAACTTGCATGCCTATGGTGGGACTAGAACTCAGCGTCTCCTGGTGATTGACCCAAAGTCACCTTTCATGCCTATGGTGGGACTAGAACTCACCGTCTCCTGGTGATTGGCCCAAAGTCACCTTTTATGCCAATGGTGGGACTAGAACTCACCGTCTCCTGGTGATTGGCCCAAAGTCACCTTTTATGCCTATGGTGGGACTAGAACTCACCGTCTCCTGGTGATTGACCCAAAGTCACCTTTTATGCCTATGGTGGGACTAGAACTCAGCGTCTCCTGGTGATTGACCCAAAGTGACCTTTTATGCCTATGGTGGGACTAGAACTCACCGTCTCCTGGTGATTGACCCAAAGTCACCTTTTATGCCAATGGTGGGACTAGAACTCACCGTCTCCTGGTGATTGGCCCAAAGTCACCTTTTATGCCAATGGTGGGACTAGAACTCACTGACTCCTGGTGATTGGCCCAAAGTCACCTTTTATGCCTATGGTGGGACTAGAACTCAGCGTCTCCTGGTGATTGGCCCAAAGTGACCTTTTATGCCTATGGTAGGACTAGAACTCAGCGTCTCCTGGTGATTGGCCCAAAGTGACCTTTTATGCCTATGGTAGGACTAGAACTCAGCGTCTCCTGGTGATTGACCCAAAGTGACCTTTTATGCCTATGGTGGGACTAGAACTCAGCGTCTCCTGGTGATTGACCCAAAGTCACCTTTTATGCCAATGGTGGGACTAGAACTCACCGTCTCCTGGTGATTGACCCAAAGTCACCTTTTATGCCTATGGTGGGACTAGAACTCACTGACTCCTGGTGATTGGCCCAAAGTCACCTTTTATGCCTATGGTGGGACTAGAACTCACCGTCTCCTGGTGATTGACCCAAAGTCACCTTTTATGCCAATGGTGGGACTAGAACTCACCGTCTCCTGGTGATTGGCCCAAAGTCACCTTTTATGCCTATGGTGGGACTAGAACTCACCGACTCCTGGTGATTGACCCAAAGTGACCTTTTATGCCTATGGTGGGACTAGAACTCACCATCTCCTGGTGATTGGCCCAAAGTCACCTTTTATGCCTATGGTGGGACTAGAACTCACCATCTCCTGGTGATTGACCCAAAGTCACTTATACTTAAAGTGTGACTAGAACTCACCCTCTCCTGGTGATTGGCCCAAAGTCACCAGTCAGGTTTTATGCCTATGGTGGGACTAGAACTCAGTGCCTCCTGGTGATTGGCCCAAATTCACACACACACACCCCAGCTGACTTTCACGCCTAAGGCAGGACTAGAACTCACTGCCTCCTGGCTCCTAGGCCAGCAGACCAAATTGACAATCGTCGGCATTCTGCACCCGCCAAGATCACAAGGAAGCAGGATCCACGGCGGATACAGGCCGGCAGGAAGCGGCCTGGACACCAGTAACTCTCTGGAAAAAGCGTCATCTTCACCTCCCGTCATCCTTTTCCCCATTGCTAGGATTCTACATCTGAAGAGGGTTCCCTTGAGGTCATCAAGTCTACACCCTGCTCCAGGCAGGAATCCTGGCATTCTCAATCCCGGCACTGATGGAGAACTTCTCTGGGCTCTCCATAGGGAAGCAACGGTCCCTGGCCAAGACCCGAAGCCCCTTCTGCCCACTCCCCTCCCGCCCCCACCCCACACCCCCGTGCAGACCCGTGCACACTTTCCAACGTCCAACTGCATCCCTGGAACGGAAGCAAATTCGGGCCTGGCACGGAGGCCTTTCAGAGAGGAAGAACTCGGCACCGCCTCCCACCGGCCCCCTCCCGGGCGCAGCACCGGGGAAGGGTTACCATGGTAACTGAGATTTTTGTTGTTGACCTGAAGCGCTAAGAAATCAATTACTGACAAATCATCCAGGGGCCCTTTCTTTCTCTCGCCCCCCCCTTCCCCACCTCCAAAGGGAGTGGCTGATGGGTTGGGCAGTGGAAGAAAAGAGCTCACGTCCATCAGAGGATTGGGGAAATTCAGGGAAAAAATAGAGAGGGGAAGATTGGCCGGTTTTGATTGATGGATCAGTGTTGATTGATGGAGTGGCTTGATCCCAGTCGAGCATCCCTGATCTTAATTGCAACCGGGCTTAATTGCAACATTTAGGGAAAGATGGTGCAACATGAGCAGGTCCCATACGCATCGCTGTCCATGCACCCCGGCCCAGACTCTAAGCTCATTCCAAAATCGGGAAATTGCCAAACTGCACAATGACATTGATCGGATTTAAAACTTCTAGAAACATATATTGGGTATTAGGTGAATGTAAAGAAGGGCCAGGGGTGACATGATAGCAGTCTTCCAATATTTGAGGGGCTGCCCCAAAGAAGAGGGGGGGGTCAGTTTATTTTCCAAAGCACTTGAAGGCAGGACAAGAAGCAACAGATGGAAATTAATCAAGAAGAGAAGCAACCTGGAATTAAGGAGAAATTCCCGAGAGTTAGAATAATTAACCAGTGGAACGACTTGCCTCCAGAAATTGTGAATGCTCCAACACCGGAGATTTTAAGAAGAGATTGGACAACCATTTGCCTGGAATGGTACAGGTAGTCCTCAACGTACGACCACAATGGAGCCCAAAACTTATGTTGCTAAGTGAGACATTTGTCAACTGAATTTGGCCCCATTTTACGACCTTTCTTGCTAAGTGAATCCTTGCAGTTGTTAAGCTAGTAACACGGCTGTTAAATGAATCTGGTTTCCCCTTTCACTTTGCTTGTCAGAATGTTGCAAAGAGGATCACGTGATCCCAGAACACTGCGACCGTCATCAATATGAACCAGTTGCCAAGCATCCAAATTTTGATCACGTGACCACGGGGAGGCTGCAATGGTCCTAAGTGCGAAAAATGGCCCTAAGTCCCTTTTTCCAGTGCCGTTGTGACTTTGAACGGTCACAAAACGAACTGTGGTAAGTCTACCTGTGTAGGGTCTTCCTGCCTGAGAAGGGGGTTGGACTAGAAGGCCTCCAGGGTCCCTCCCAACTCTGCTATTCTGTAATCCGTGGGCCAGATCCTTTAAGCCGACATACGGAATCCAGACTTCTTTTGAATGTGGGAGTCTTCAGCTCCCACGGATTGAAAACCTCTCCGGAGTGCGCCTACAGTAGATCCATTAGCCGGGCTCCTTTTAATGCATTTGGACCGAAGAAATTCCTCTTTTCCGCCCTCGCACAGACACACACGGACACAGACGGAAAGATGAAGCCGGAGCAGCTGTGAACATTTCATTCGGTGCTAAAAGATTTATTTCTTGCAGCCCGGCAACCCTCCTGAGACTGTGCGGTGGGCGCTGCGTTTTTGCAAAACGGACCGACGTTTCCTTGCTGCCTTCCTGATGCCAGAAAAAGCCATTCAGATTTCTAGCCCATCCCGTTTTCCTGCTTCTTTGCAAAACGCAAATCTCGGCGACTTAAATGGCGCATATGGGCCACCACCTATACTAAATAGATCTCCTATGCTATGCTATAGATATCTGGCAGTTCCTGTTTTATATATATATATATATATATATATATATATATATATATATATATATATATATATATATATATATATATATATATATATATATATATATATATATATATATATATATATATAAAATCTGCCTTCAGACACTTTGGAGAATAGCTTGACTCCCTCTTCTTTGTGGCAGCCCCTGAGATACTGGAAGACTGCTATCATGTCACCCCTTGTCCTTCTCTTCATTAAACTAGACATACCCAATTCCAGCAACCGTTCTTTATATGTTTTATCCTCCAATCCCCTAATCATCTTTGTTGCTCTTCTCTGCACTCTTTCTAGAGTCTCAACATCTTTTTTACACCGTGGTGACCAAAACTGGATGCTGTATTCCAAGTGTGGCCTTACCAAGGCCTTGTAAAGTGGTATTAATACTTAATACTGGAGATTCTCAGTCATCCAGGTCAATAAAGGGGGAGGGACACGACATCCTCTAGCTCTACAACACAGTCCTTTCAGCAGCTCCAAGAAGGCTCCACCCCCATTTGCACCACTCAGGTGACCCTGAGGACACAGATATACCTGCAAGTGGCCTCAACGACCCTCTAAAAATGCAAATGACCAGCTGTCTGCAAGGAGTATAAATCCTTCCGTTCCCCACATTCCAGTCAGAGCCGAAGAAGCTTCTTGGAGGAGAAGCGAAACGTCTTCAAAGAAAAAACAAGGAAGTCCAGTTGCCTCCTGAAAAAAGCACCTTTGGGACAGGGCACAATATGTTCCAAGGGGAAAAGAGAGCTAGCCATAGGATTCTTTGACATCTTCATTTTTTTCCCCCTGTCTACCTTTCCCTTCGGGGTCCTCTTTCACAAGCTGTGATTTTCAAACCAGCTTTTCTTTCCTTCAAGGGAAGGCTGTTTTAGACCAGGTTGATCGAGTCGGATTGAAATAGTTTAAGTTGATGGGCTGGGAGGGGGAAAAAAAATGGATTTTTGCTGTAAATTGCTCAAGGTGGACACTGCTCGTTTCTCTCTTCTCTCCTGTCCTTTTCTAAAGAGTTCTATATCGGGGTTTTTCTCAACCTTAGCAATTTTAAAATGTGTGGACTTTAGCTCCCAGAATCCCCTCCCCCCCCCCAGCCAGCAACTGGGAGTTGAAGTCCACACAGCTTAAAATTGTCAAGGTTGAAAAACATGGTTCTCTATTTTCATTAGGATAGCCTTTCTTCTTTCTGTGAAAAGGGCTGATTATTTCACCGTGAAGGTTCACTGGTATTAGTTCTTTTTTTTTAAAAAAAAAAGTTTCATAGTTCTCACTTTCTGGACAAGAGGGCGTTACAGGATTGTCACACTCATCCGGGTTTAATTCCTTTGCCAGACATAATCTCGCGGTCCTCATGATCTTTTGCAACGCTTGAGTTTCTTTGCAGGTCTACCAATTAAGCAGAGAGGAGATTCTGTTCCTATTCACAAGGAGATCCACCATCTGCTAACCCAGTATTTCCCAATTTTTTTTTTCCTTCATGCTGGCTGGGGACTTCTGGGAGCTGAAGTCCACCCATCTTAATGGAGTTGAGTCCATCCATCTTAAAACACCCAGTCTAAGCCATCAGGTTCGATAGGGCAGCCTAGAAAAGTCAGTGCCCTCCTAACCATACCCAAGTATTCCCAATTTGTTGGCGATGTCCATTTTGCTCTCCGAGTTCATGGTGATGTAACCCTAACCCTAAGTGGAATTTTCCTCCAGTGGGATTTTCCCATGTATTTTACCAGGAAACATAGATAGGGCAGCCTAGAAAAGTCAGTGCCCTCCTAACCATACCCAAGTATTCCCAATTTGTTGGCGATGTCCATTTTCCTCTTGGTGGAAAATGGTGACGTAACCCTAACCCTATTCCCTTTTGCCTACACCTCCCTTCATCCTCCTGGCTGATGAACCAGAGGAACTCCCTGCCCCTTGAGTGCACCTAGGGGACTACAACTCTCCTAGGGAAGCCGGCTAAGGGTGAGATGGGCATATCCGAGCAGATCCTGACCGGCAAAGGCAAGGGAGGAATTCTGCTTATGCTCTGAAGCCCTGTGTCATTCCTGCTGGGATTCTAACAAGAAGGGAGACGGTGGCCGTCCTCCAATGCCCGTCCTGCTTTAGCAGCCTAACATATTAACATCCTTTTTAAAAATAAACATGTTTGGAAAAACATGTCTGCTCTAGCTGAGCAACACAATCCCCAGCGGGGCCTGGCATTAGCCTGTCAAAACATCCCTCGGTGCCATTGCTCGGAGCCTGACGCTCCCCAAGTTACAAATAGGCTGATGACAGAGAGGCCTGGCAACCCTTTCATCTCCCTCTAGCAGCTAAACCCTCTCCAGGACACGGCTGGCTGGCTGGCTGGCTGGCTGGCTGGGGAGGAAGCGTTAGTCAGATCACAATACCCATTATCCTCCGCCGGCCTGGCCGACAGGGTCAGGCTAGGTTAGAGAGTTTGGATCCCCTCGCCGGTCAGCCAAGCAATCAATCTCCTAAGGGTTGCATGCTGGGGAGAAACCATCTCTTAACACCGGCCACTGATCCTGGTTTGTAATATGGGAAACCTGGAGTCAGTAGTATCCTGGTTTTTTTTTCGTAGGCTAGGTGAGGAAAAGCCTCCTGGAAACTCTGCAAAGCTTTTGCCTGTCACCTGTGTCGGGCTAGATCAGTGTTTTTCAAGCTGGGCTGCTTGAAGATGGGTGGACTTCAACTCCCAGAATTCCCCAGCCAGCACAGCACATCCCATAGGATGTCCCCAATCCGCCACCCTTTACCTTCCTATGGGATGTAAAAGGAAGCCTTCTTGAAGATAAGCTTCACTCCAGGTAATTTAATGGACCTGTCCGTCCAGCTGGTCCATTAAATTACCTGGATTCAACCTTGCCTTCAAGAAAGTTCCTCCCTATTCCTTTGGCTTCTGCTGTAGGAGCAGGAGTGGCAGAACCTGGGGGTGGCGTTCAAAGGAGAATCAGCCGGGAATCCCTACGTAGCCACAAGCAAGCTAAGTACCAGTACGACCCCTTTTGAATTCGGCTGACCCTTATCTAACGCCAACAAGTTCATTGAGAAGATCCCTGAGCATAGCATGATTAGCAATCAATCCAGTTTCATTGGACCATCTGCTCTTTCACCCCTGACGCTTCCAAAGTGCTTATTTCAAATCCCCTTACTACGGATTTCCTCGTTGTCCTGTTCCCGTTGCCATTTGCTTCGTTTTCTCTCCACCAAGATCAGTCAAAATTATCCAATTATCTTCGGTCCTCAAACGGGGGCTAAAGACAGATGAGCCCCCATCAAGGCACCTCGCCAAGGTCTTGCCAGCAAAGGTCCCTTTTGCTTCCACCTGTAAGATTCACAGCCTTCTTAATTCGGAGAAGAGAGCGCGCGCATTCAAGCGTTGGCCAAGCCCATCCAGTGGGCCAGCGTTTCCCCCGGGTGAAGGCGAGAAAAGTTTGCCTCGCTCCATTTTTAAATATTTTCCAGGCAAGGGAGAAACAGAACTGAACATCTCTTGGGTACCTGCAACCCTAGATGGAGATCTGTAACCCATGAATGGCCTGATGTTTAACCCTTTCGCTCCCTTTCCTTCAAGACCGGCTGAATTAGCGCCAGCTCACAACAACGACAATATTGAGAGAAGAGAATATTTGTCGCTCAGGGTTGAATTGTGGGGTTGTCCTTGGTGCTCTCTGAGTGCTAGAAGGGAGTGGGGTTTGCAGAGGTTTACGGAGATGAGGAGGAGCAGGAGGAGGGCTGTGGGGTCATTGGTGCTGAGCTTGGGGGTTTTCTTGCAGATATTTCATTACCCAACTAAATAACATCTTCAGTGCTAAAAAAGAATGGGGTTTGTGGTGGAGGAGGAGGAGGAGGAGGAGGAGGAGGAGGAGGAGGAGGAGGACTGTGGGGTCATTGGTGCTGAGCTTGAGGGTTTTCTTGCAGATATTTCATTACCAAACTAGGTAGCGTCATCAATGCAATAACAACATGTTTCGTCTTCCGAGCTTTTGGACCCCTGCTGGAGCCCATCTTCAGGGAGCTTCTTTCTAGCAGAGTGTGTGCTGTTCTGTGTGCGGTATTTGTAGTGCCTGTCGTAAGTGGCTTTTTAGATGTTGATTGGGGTGTGTTATTGGCTGGCTTCTTAAGTCGTTAGCCGTCATTTGCTTGTGTTGCCCTCAAGCCTTCTAAGTACCTGATAGGCTGGTGGTAAATCAGCACTCCTATTTCCCAGGCTTCAATCACTTCCCTGGCTGTTTTTGTGCCTGCTCGTTCAACAATCTTAGTTGCTGCCAACTTGAATGTGTGTCCTCGTTCATTGCAGTGTGAGACTACCAGTGAGTTTGGGTCTCCTCGTCTGACCGCTCACTTGTGTTCCTGCAATCGGGTGGTTAGCTTCCTCCCCGTCTGTCCTACATAGTCACAGGGGCAATCCATGCAGGGGATCTCGTAGATTACATTGGAAGTATCTCCCACCTCCAAGTGATCTTTACAATGCATATTTGCCTTCATTTGCAACAACAATATGCTTTGCAGTCCTTCCTTCCAGGTAGTTGCAACAGACCCATTTATCTTCCTCCATCCTCAAGGCTACTGGACCCCTTCCTTCCTTCCTTCCTTCCTTCCTTCCTTCCTTCCTTCCTTCCTTCCTTCCTTCCTTCCTTTTCTCCTCTCCATCTGTCGACTTGTTAAAATTGCAGCCTTTCCAGCCATGCTCCTCTCCTTCCATCCACAACGTGGCTGGTTAGGGACCACTCACTCACTCTCTCTCTCTCTCTCTCACACACACACAAGCACACACACACATACACACAAAACATACTCACACAGATTCACAGACACACACACACACACACACACACACATTTTGGATCTTCTGTTCTCCGGACCCCCATCCCCGTGCTAAATTTAGCCCTGCAGACAGAAACCGGTGACAGGTAGCGAATAAATAACTTGGGCTGAATAAAGCAGCCGTCTTTGGGGAAATATCAAAAAGCATCATCCATCACCTGCTGTGGATAAAGAGAGGCCAGGGAGGGCTCTTGACACCCACGACGAGAGAGATGAGAGAGGAGGGTGGTGGTGGAGGCAGCTAAATGACACTCCAGAGTGGCCTGCCTGGAAATGCACCAGGAGGCAGGGGTTTGTGAGAAGGGGGCACGCCAGGGTCTCTCCTGGGGCTGGGTTGTGGGAAAAGGCTCAGCCCGCCTGGCTTTCCTGTCTTGGGAGGGAGAGCAAGAATGAGGATCGTTGCGTTCTCGGCTTTGACTTTCTAGGATGGTGGAATAAGAGAATAACAGACTTGCAAGGGATCTTGGAGGTCTTCTAGTCCGACCCCCTGCTCAAGCCCGGTTCACACACAACCTGCTAAGGTGGCACTCTTGGCCAGCGATCGCAACCGGATCTTAGCCCCTCTTTTTCCCTGCAGCCATTTGAGTCCCCCGCCCCCCCCCCCGGCCTCTCCCACCGTGGACCAGCAGTTAAGGAGAGGCCGGGCCGGCCGGGAGAAGCTACCCCAGCGGCGGCGGGAGAGGCAGCAGCGCCGCTTCAGGGAACGGACGGGCTTCTCCTGCGGAGGCGAGCCGCGCCGGCCTCAGCTGTGTGGGCGGGTGATGGAGAATTCGCCGGCTGCGACGGCGGGGGTGGATTTGGCAGCCGCCAGAAACGAGAACACGCCCGCCTGGCCCAAATGCACATGCCAGGAAGGAAGGAAGGAAGGAAGGAAGGAGGGAGGGAGGGGAGAAAAGGGAGGGAGCAAGAAAAGGAAGGAAAAAGAGAAAAGGGAGGGAACAAGAAGAAGGGAGGGAGGGAGGGAGGAGAGAAAAGGGAGGGGAGCAGAAAAGGAAGGAAAAAGAGAAAAGGGGAGGAACAAGAAGAAGGGAGGAGGGAGAGGGGGGAGGGAGGGAGGGAGGGGAGAAAAGGGAGGGAGCAAGAAAAGGAAGGAAAAAGAGAAGGGAGGGAACAAGAAAAGAAGGAAGGAAGGAAGGAACTGAGGAATTGAGGAACTCCTCCTCCCTACAAACCCCACTCCCTTCTAGCACTGATGATGTTACCTAGTTGGGTCGTGAAACGTCTGCAAGAAAACCACCCAGCTCAGAGAGCACCAAGGGCCCCAAAGGGTTGTGGGTTTTTTGGAAAGCTCTAGTTAGGACTGAGGGCCTTCAGCAGAGAAGATGCCCAGCCTCTCTTTTCTTCTCCCAGATTCTAACCTCTCCAGTCCTGTCATCCAGATATGGGGGTGCCTGAAACCAGGAGCCGGGGGGGGGGCGATAATTGCTTCCTTTATCCTGGGGCTTACAGGAGATTAAGCCTCCTTTGCATTATGACTTGGTTCGGGTGGGAGGGGGGGGAAGGTGGATGAGCAGAAGAAGAGAAATTACAAAATGGAAAAAGTTGACCTTTGCTGGGGCAGGAGCAGGAGATGCAGCCGGTGCAGGCAGCCAACTTTGGTCTGGATTGTGTCCTTCCTTCTCCTCGCAGAAAATTTGTGGGTGAAGTTTTAACACAGATAGGAAAAAGGCCTGGAATCCACTGACTTTTGAGGCAGAATATTTTAAATTCCCTTCCTTTCCCCCAGCTTCCTAGAAGTCCACTTTATTATGGGCCCTTTTCAGAAGGATATGTATTTGTTTATTTATTTATATATTAGATCTTTATCCTGCATTCTTCTATTCTATTCTATTCTATTCTATTCTTATTTGTAATTCTATTCTATTCTATTCTATTCTATTCTATTCTTATTTGTAATTCTATTCTATTCTGTAATTCTTTTCTATTCTATTCTATTCTATTCTTATTTGTAATTCTATTTATTCTATTCTATTCTTATTTGTAATTCTATTCTATTCTATTCTTATTTGTAATTCTATTCTATTCTATTCTATTCTGTAATTCTTTTCTATTCTGTAATTCTTTTCTTTTCTATTCTGTAATTCTATTCTGTAATTCTATTCTATTCTATTCTATTCTATTCTATTCTATTCTATTCTATTCTATTCTATTCTATTAATTTGTAATTCTATTCTATTCCTATTCCTATTCTATTTTGTTCTTATTTGTAATTCTATTCTATTCTTATTTGTAATTCTATTCTATTCTATTCTATTCTGTAATTCTATTCTATTCTATTCTATTCTATTCTATTCTATTCTATTCTATTCTATTCTATTCTATTCTATTCTATTCAATTCTATTCTATTCTATTCTATTCTATTCTATTCTATTCAATTCTATTCTATTCTATTCTATTCTTATTTGTAATTCTATTCTATTCTTATTTGTAATTCTATTCTATTCTGTTCTGTTCTGTTCTATTCCTGTCCTCCAGATGTGTCAATCTACCTCTAGAAGTAGCCAGTTTTGGGAAGACTAGGGATGCAAGCCCATTGACTCATCATTTCAGTAGTTTTGGCTAACACCACTGGAGAGACGGACACAGCCCTACCTACACCCTGTAGGTGGTTTACTTTGAGTCAGTGTTCTTTCTCCAATGAAGGGGAAGAATTCCCCCATCTAGCGGAAGAAAGGACAAGTCACACAGCAGCCCCAACGAAGCTCTTGAGTTGCTTAAATCTCCAAAATGGCACCTGGGCACAGTTTGGGACTCCGCAGAGACATTTTTGATTGACTTCCAGCCAAACACAGCTGTGAATGACACATCCTGTGGGAGGCTTCCCTGGAACATGGAGGGGGGCCTGCGGCTGGGCCTGGGAGGGTCTCTGGGGAGGGGGGGGAAACTTCCCAAGCCCAACCTGCAGAACCGACTCTGTGGAGGCAGCTTTGAATCACTCCTGGGAGAGCATCTCCTTGGTGTCTTTTAAGTTTTGCCTGGGGCCACAACTCACCTCCTGAAATGTCCTGGGAACTTCCAAGGAATTGGACATTATCAGCCTCCAAGTGCATGCACATATGTACATGTGCATACACACTGAAGAGAGAAAGAGAGAAGAGAGAAGAAAGAAAAGGAGGAGGAAACGGGAGGGAGGGAGGGAAGGAGGAGGAGAAGAAAGGGAGGGGGAAAAGGGAGAATTGGAGAAAAAGAAGAAAGGGAGGGAGGACATGAGGGAGGGAAGGAGGGAGGAAGGAAGGAAAGAAGGAGGGAAGGAAGGAAGGAGAGGAAGAAGAAAGGGAGGGAAATAAGGGAGAGTGGGAGAGAAAGAACAAAGGAAGGAAGGAAGGAGGGAAGGAAGGAAGGGAAATAAGGAAAGGAAGGAAGGAATTACTCCTTAATTTCCCCTTCTTTGTCAGCCAAGGCAGGCACAGACACGCTGAAGCACCAAGCATCCACCAAACACAAAAAAATCAATCAATCAATCAATCACTCAATCAGTCGTGGTCATAAGTTGAGGACTTCCTGTAAATACAGGTAGCCCTCAACTTAACAACCACAATGGAGCCCAAAATTTCTGTTGCTAAGTGAAACCTCGGTTTAAATGAGTTTTGCCCCATCTTACGACCTTTCTTGCCACCGTTTTTAAGCGAATCGCTGCGGTCGTTAAATTAGTCAAACTGTTAAAAGTGAATCCGGCTTTCCCCCCATTGACTTTGCTTGTCAGAAGGTCGCAAAAGGGGATCACGGGACGCCGTGACCGTCGTAAACATGAGCCGGTTGCCAAGGGTCTGAATTTCGATCACGTGACCCTGGGCTACCACAACTTGGCCTTAAGTGTGAAAAACGGCCACGAGTCCCTTTTTTACCACTGCTGTTGTAACACTGAACGGTCACTAAGCGAATTTCTGTAAGTCGAGGACTATCTGTAAGCAGCACAATTTCAATTTCCCCCAAAATACGGCAAGTCCTTTCAGAATTAACCCTTCAGGAGGGGCGATGACAACTCGCCCTTGGGACAAGATCGACGTCCAAAGGGGAGAAACAGCCGAATGGGGTCATTCAAGCAAGGATGCCGAAGGAGGGACAAAATTAAACCCGAATGACGAAAATTAAGATGATTTTTTAAAGATTATTTGAAATCATATCAATCGAATTGTTGGGTTGTCCCGTTCTGCGCGTTGGGAGTTCTCTCTTTCCGCCTTCAGGAACCCTGCTTAAAACCTATAAAACTGGAATCCTGTTCTTCTGGAAAACGTTTGCAAAGTTCATCTCATGGGAAACCGCCCCCCCTTTCCTAACCTTTCTGCTCCTGCCATCATCACCCACCTTCTCGGCAACCCGGGGTCAGCTATTTCGGTTTGAAGGAGGAAGGGGTCTCCACTTTCTCCACTCAGCTACTTTGGCTCGGCTCCCAGCCTTTTCAAACGTACCCCCACCCCCATTTGTTTGGACCTCTTCCCAGAAAAGGGGAGGGGGGGGAGAGAGAAAAAGAAAGCAATTCTCAATTATTGCTTTAATTCACAAAGCGCCAGATTGGAAGGAGGTTTTTGCAAACCGAATTTCTTACCCGGGATAATGAATTGAAATTGTAGCCTTGTTCTCTATTGCTTATTTTTTCTAAGAAAACATTCTTTAGAGGGGGGGGGAAACCCCCAGCATTGTGCAGGGGCTGGGGATAAAGTTTAGGCTGGATCTGGAAAGAGGTAATTTTCATTTTTTATTTTTATTTTTGAAACTGAATTTTTGAATGCCTTTGACGATCTACTGCTGCCTTAATAACTCTCTCTCGCCCTCTCTTCTTTTTAAAAAAACAAAGAAAGAAAAATAGAAGAGAATCTTTGTAGCTCAGTGTTGAACTGTGGGGTCCTTGGTAGTTTTCTTACAGACATTGCGTTATCCAATTAAATAACATATTCAGTGCTAAAAGGGAATGGGGTTTATGGAGAGGAGGAGGAGGAGGAGGAGGAGGAGGAGGAGGAGGGAGGAGGAAGACGGACTGTGGGTCCTGGTGCTCTCTGAGCTTGGTGGTTTTCTTGCAGATGTTTCATGACCAAACTAGGTAACATCATCAGTGCTAGAAGAGAAGGGGGATTGTGGAGAGGAGGAGAGGAGGAGGACTATGGGATCCTTGGTGCTCTCTGAGCTTGCGGTTTTGTTGCAGACATTTCATGACCCAACTAGGTATCATCATCAGTGCTAGAAGAGAAGGGGGATTGTGGAGAGGAGGAGGTAGAGGAGGAGAGGAGAGAGGAGGAGGAGGAGGCGGAGGAGGAGGAGGCGTAGGGTCCCCTGGTGCTCTCTGAGCTTGGGTTTTTCTGCAGATGTTTCATGACCCAACTAGGTATCATCATCGTGCTAGAAGAGAAGGGGGATTGTGGAGAGGGAGGAGAGGAGGAAGGAGGGGATGGGGGAGGGGGGAGGAGGATGATGATGAGGGGGAGAGGGGAGGAGGAGGAGGAGAGGAAGACGATGTAGGGTCCCTGGTGCTCTCTGAGCTTGGTGATTTTCTTGGAGATGTTTCATGAGCCAACTAAGTAACATCATCAGTGCTAGAAGGGAGGGGGGTTTATGGAGAGGAGGAGGAGGAGGAGGAGGAGGACTATGGGATCCTTGGTGCTCTCTGAGCTTGCTGGTTTTGTTGCAGACATTTCATGACCCAACTAGGTATCATCATCAGTGCTAGAAGAGAAGGGGGATTGTGCAGAGGAGGAGGAGGAGGAGGAGGAGGAGGAGGAGGAGGAAGACAACTGTAGGGTCCCTGGTGCTCTCTGAGCTTGGTGGTTTTCTTGCAGATGTTTCATGACCCAACTCGGTAACATCCTCAGTGCTAGAAGGGAGGGGGGTTATAAACAGAGAGCCAACTCTACTCCCTTCTAGCAGTTTCATCTGCTCTCCAGATTAAATTGTCTTTCCCAGATGGGCATCAGGGGAACAAATCCAATTCAACTCAACTTAATTCAACTCGACTCAACTCAACTCATTCTCCTAGTAACCACCTGCTTGTATTACCAGGAATGTTATATCAAATATTCACCCAGGCTATATAATTTCTGCCTTCCGCTCAATACCACGATTGACCCGCGCAGGCCCTCTGTTTTACTTACACAGTTTCATCGTCCTTGAACTCCAGTTCCCCGCAGGAGTCCTCATAGTCCACACCCCCTCCTTGAGCGGTCCCCTCCACCGTCTGGTAGGGGACCATCACAGTCCCTCGGGCCCCCGAGCTCCGGGTGACCTTGACCTCCAGGGTCCCTTGGCACTCGCTGACCCTTAACAGTTTGTCCTGGAAAGAAAAAATGCCGGCGTGGTCATCGTCCAGAATAGTCACGGTGGCCACCAGTGGGGCTACCAGGCGTCCCTTGGGGTGTTCGGCAGAGTCTGACTCAAACATGCCTTCTGCGTCCCCCACCCGCAGGTTCAGAAGCCGGACAAAAAAATGTTCGTCTTCTTCAAAGATGTCATCATCAATGATGCCGATCTTCAGCTCCTTCTGGGTCTCGCCGGGTTTGAAGATCAGGGTGCCCTCGCTGTACTCGTAATCTGAACCTGCCTTGGCCGAACCATCCTCAGTCTTGTAGTCTACGTAGAAGGTGTTGTAGGTGTCTCCACCTTGCTGGCAAGTCACGGTCAACGTGACCGAGCCACAGTTCTCCAAGCAGTGATACATGAACGGCTCAAAGAAGATCTTGCTGTAGTTCTCCTCCACTTCTGCTTCTGAAGGCACCTCCAGAAGGTTGGTGGACTTCTTGGAGAATTCCGTGACATGCTTCTTGAGGATGTTGCCCGCCCCGGTCATCATGCGTGTCGCCTGGATGCGGTAGAAAGCCCGGCTCTTCTGTTGATGCAGTAGAGCATAGTAGTTGGCGATCTCCACCAGCTGATCCAGCTCTTTATCCGGGTGCTTCTGCTTGAGGTCTTTCAAGATCTGGATGACCTCTT
The DNA here is from genome assembly GCA_023970755.1 of Azemiops feae. Lineage (NCBI taxonomy): Eukaryota > Metazoa > Chordata > Lepidosauria > Squamata > Viperidae > Azemiops > Azemiops feae. Next base: position 648,409 of record JALGBA010003873.1, on the reverse strand, counting down.
TGCGACTCTCGTCCAGCTCTTTCTCCTCCTGGGTGACGACCGGAAGGGGAGCCACAGACGCTGTGCTGCCATCCACGAAGACGCTCTCTCGGTGGTCATTGGCCACGAATCCTCCGTCCATCTCGATGCCTTTGGGGAACTCCCCCTCGGTTCCAATGATGATGCCACTGCGAGGGTCTGCCCTATATCTCTTGTAGACATACTTATAGAACAACAGCCGTTTGTCAGCTATCCAGGCGAAGACAACGCAGACCGGGAAGAAGACCAGGGTCAACAAGGCCTCCCATATTTCGACGATCCCTGGGGAGAAGACAGCCAAGATCAGGTACAACCAGATGTAGGCGAAGATGCTCCAGGAAGCGGTGACAAAGAAGACCCTCAAGTGCTTGATCTTGCGGCTCTCACCATTGGGGATGACGTTGACGCAGACGGCGATGACCACGAACATGTTGAAGGCCGCGCTGCCCACAATAGTGCCAGGGCCCAGTTCTCCCGCCTGGAAGTTATGGCCGCAGACCTCGATGACAGACAAAAGGATTTCAGGAGCCGAGGAACCCAAAGCCATGAGGGTGAGATTGGAGACCGTCTCATTCCAGATCCTCACGGTGCCAATGCTGGTCTCCCCGTTGGCTTTGGTGATGGTGATCTCCTTCTCTTTGGAAGTGATGACTTCGATGGAGGCCATGAAGCGGTCCGCAATGATGGAGACCCCTAAGAACATGTACATCATGGCCACAAAGTAGACGATGGCCCGGGCAGCCTTGTCTCCAAAAGAAGGGTTGTCCGGCTGCCAAACCGGGAGGATCACTCCTGGTTGACACTTAGTATAACCTTCGCAGGTGCCATTCGCTTCCGGGTCAAGTTCATTGGCACCAACCCAGGAGGCGTTCCCAGCACAAAAGACCCCGGCCACCAGGATTTTGGTAAGAAAGGAAGAGGAGATCCTCGGCTGCCACCACGGAAACAGCATCCTTCTTGAGTAGTTAAGGGCCACAGGATCTGGGAGGGAGGAAAAGAAGAAGGAAGAAACATTAGCGTTCTTGGGAGCTGCCCTCCAGGGGTTAAGGCACCAGACTAGGAAGAAGGAGACGGTGAGTTCTAGTCCTGCCTTTGGAATGAAAGCTGACTGGGTGATTTTGGGCCAATCACCAGGAGACGGTAAGTTCTAGTCCCCCCTTAGGCATGAAACCTGGCTGGGGGACTTTGGGCCAATCACCAGGAGACAGAGAGTTCTAGTCCCCCCTTAGGCATGAAACCTGGCTGGGTGACTTTGGGCCAATCACCAGGAGACAGAGAGTTCTAGTCTTGCTTTAGGCATGAAAGCTGACTGGGTGACTTTGGGCCAATCACCAGGAGACAGGGAGTTCTAGTCCCGCCTTAGGCATGAAAACTGACTGGGTGACTTTGGGCCAATCACCAGGAGATGGTGACTTCTAGTCCCGCTTTAGGCATGAAAGCTGACTGGGTGACTTTGGGCCAATCACCAGGAGACTGGGAGTTCTAGTCCCGCCTTAGGCATGAAAGACAACTGGGTGAATTTGGTCCAGTCCTTCTCTTTCAATCTAATGCACTTCACAGGGCTGTTGTTGTGGGGAAAATAGGAGAAGGAAAGCATGTTGGATATGTTCGCTGCTTTGATAAAACCGCACGTGGAATATTGCATTCAGTTTTGGTTGTTTTGATACAAAAAAGACACCGGGACCCTAGAAATAGTGTAGAGAAGAGCAACAAAGATGATAAAGGGTCTGGGGGCTAAACCTTACAATGAACGGTTACAGGAACTGGGTATGTCAAGTCTAACAAAGAAAAGAACTAAGAGTGATATGATGGCAGTCTTCCAATATATGAGGGGCTGTCACAGACAAGAGGGGGTCAAGCTGTTCCCCAAAGCGCCTGAAGGCAGGACAAGAAGCAACGGGTGGAAACTAACCAAGGAGAGAAGCAACCTAGAACTAAGGAGAAATTTCCTGACAGTTAAGATAATTAAACAATGAAACAACTTGCCTCCAGAAGTTGTGGGGGCTCCAACACTGGAAGTTTTTAAGAGATTGGATAACCATCTGTCTGAAACAGTATAGGGTCTCCTGCTTGAGCAGGCTTGAACTAGAAGATCTACAAAGTCCCGTCCAATCCTCCTATTCTACGCTCTTGAGTTCGAATCCTATCCTAGCAACATCCTGTGCATTGCTTTAGACCAGGGGTAGGCAACCTTGGCTCTTTTATCACTATGCTGGCTCAGGAATTCTGGGAGTTGAAGTCCACGAGTCATAAAAGAGCCAAGGCTGCCCACCCCTGCTTTAGACAAAGCATTTTCCGAGTCTTGACCACCCTTTGTTTACTTTCTACCCAGCGAGTAAACAAATGAGTCATTTGCCCCCTCAGATAACAAATTAGCAAGGGAAGGGGGAAGATGATTATATCTTAAACAAATCTGCTTTTAAAACAATTCCAGGAGGAACATAATATTTAAAGAGCAATAGCAATAAAGTGGTAAGCAGGGTAGGCAAGAGAGAGACAGCTTCACACTGTAATTTTAAAAGCCAAGGAATAATCTGCTACAGGAGTTTTGTTTTTGTTTTTTAAACCACAATGATGTTGTTGAGGAATTTGCCTACTTCTAGAAAAAAGCCAGGACAAAAGGAAGAAAAAGATGAAGGGAACAGGTAGAAGTGAGTGGTTTTATCATCTCCACGTTTTGAGCCAATTCTCAGAACATCAAACAGTGGCTGAAAGGAGAAAAGGACCAAGAAATTGGCTCCAAAGTGGTACCTATTAATCTACTCGCATGTGCATGCTTCCGAACAGCTAAATGTCTAAGGAGAGTCTGAATCATCCAAATCTTAGTTGTCTCAAAGATGCTTCTTCAAAAGGCAAAAGACTGAATGGTAGAGAATAGAAGGACTTATATTCTTTGCAGTCATCTGAATGGAAGGATATAAATCCCTCCATTCTCTCATCGTTCCATCAGAACTGAAGAAGCTTCTTGGACGAGAAGCGAAACGTCTTCAAGAGAAAAACAAAACAAAGAAAGTCCAGGTGCTTTGGGGATCCCTTGGGCCAACTTCTCTTAAAGAGGTTCATTCGCCTTGAGGTAAGATGAGCGGCTGACAAAATTTAATAAGTAAATAAAGAAATGAAATGAAACACCCAGCGATGGCAACATCCTCTGAGGCACTTTGTCACCCAAGCTGCAAAAATGTGAAGCAGAGAGATTGTAGTATGCAGGTAGTCCTCTAGTTACGACCATAACTGAGCCCAATTTAACTAATTGACTAATTTAACAACGGCAATGATTCGCTTAACAAACGTGGCGAGGAAAGTCGTAAAATGGGGCAAAACTCACTTAGCAAGATAAATATTGGGCTCAGTTGTGGTCCTAAGTTGAGGAGTACCTGTAATCAGTGGAATGATTTTTTGTGGGTGCTCCGTCCCTGGAGGTTTTTAAGAAGAGATTAGACAGCCATTTGTTCGGAATGGTATAGCGTTTTTGCCTGGGCAGGGGGTTGGAGTAGATGACCTCCAAGGTCCCTTCCAGCTCTGTTATTCTCTTATTCTTTCCACTCCTACCAGTCCAACTACCTCAAGCAAAAGAGCGTTTCTCAGCTGCTGGTTCTTATTATCCCCCCCCAAAAAAATCACCTGCTGAAAAAGGTTCAGGAAATCCTCATTTTGTCCACAACCACGATGGGGACAGAAGCCTGTGGGCGATTTTGCAAACGCCAAGGCAATGTGGCAAGCAACTGGATCCCTGGCTGTGTGATCTTTTCTGCCCGGTTAATTCTAAACTTCCACATGGCATTTTCACCCCATAAGTCTTTTCACCCGTCTAGCCCAGGTTAGGATGATCTTCTGCAGAGGCTCAAATAACTTTTCGGGTGCCCCGAGGAGATTAACCGGCTGGAGCCAAAACCTTTTGCCTTTATTTTAGAATCAAAATGTTGGCCTCAAATATTAAGTCCCCGGTGATCTCTTAAACAGGGATAGCTGTTATACTTCCTAGACAGAAATTATCGTAATTTTCTTTCTCTCCCTCTTCATGCTTTATCCTGCTTTGATTACTGTCATTGATAGCTGAATACTAATTTGATTTTAATAATGACCTGCTGCGTTTCCTTAAAGGGCAGAAGAGATTTAACAACATAAAATTAAACTAATGTCAGGCTGAAAGTTATTGTCTAGCTAGCATATTCAATTTTATTCAAGGGCATGATGTTTGGAAATCTTATGCTTCTTCGTGATGTGTTTTATTCTGGTTTGGTTTCCCGTTCCTTGTTTGCTCTTTATTCCCCCTTTTACAGTTTAAGATAAAAGGGGGGAGGGCGGGGAAGAATAAAAGTACTGAGGTCATCTAGTCCAGCCCCTCTCTTCCTTGTTAGAGAGAGATGAATTGAATATAATGTTTAAATTGTTAACCTTGCAAAGCCATGTCTGTGTACAGTAGTCCTTGACCATTAAAAGTTACAGTGGCACTGACAAAAAAGTAACTTAGGTCTGGTCCTCACACTTACGACCGTGGCCATATCCCCAAAGTCACGTGAGCAGAACTGGCAACAAGTATTAAAAACAATTGAAAGCATTTCAGGATCTTGTGATCCTTCCCAGCCGACTTCCATCAAAGCAAAATCAATGGGAAAAGCTGGATTCGCTTAACAGCCACAGCGATTCACAGAACAGCTGGGATAAAAAGGTCGTAAAATCAGATGCAACCACCTTGCATGTGTATTTCACATATTTTGCATAGGTATTTCGCCTACATATTGTACATATTTTGCATCCGTATTTCACCTGTATAGCTTACATAGTTTGCATATGTATTTCACCTACGTATTTTACATATTTCGTGTACGTATCTATCTCCCTCTTTGAGGGGCGGTCGAGAAATGTGAAATATAAATAAATAAATATGTAAAAAAGGGTGAGGCTTAGATGAGATGGTGGGGGCCGCTGTCTTTTTTTGACTTCTCTGCGGACACCCCTAACGGAACTGATTTTCTTTTTTTATCGTTGACTTCCACTTTAGGAAAATCATATTGTCTCCCAACGAGCAAGCGGAGGGCAAAAGTGGCTTCTCCCCGATCTGCTGACACAACTTGAATGAAAGAAAACCCTTCTTCTTTGCAAAAAAATAAAAATAAAAATAACGCAAAATATTATTTCAAAGAACAAAAGACACCAAACGCTTTCCGCTGGGTTCAGTTCCCTCGGATTCACGCACCGACCACGTCACTAAAAAGAAACTGAGTTGCAAGGTGCAACTAGGATCGGGCGTGTGTGGGTGTGTGTTCAGGCATGTGTGTGTGTGTGTGTGCTAGTGCGTGTGTGTGTGTGTCCACCCTTTATAAAGTTTGCCTAGGCAAAACGTGGACCAGGAACGCCGCGTCTGTGAAAACCCATCTGCACCAGCTTTGGGAGACCAGCTTTCGCAATCAGTGCTGTGCTCAACCCGTAGCAACGCCACTGTTCCCGTAGCAACCGAACTATAAAAAGGATGCTAAACCCGGGGATATAAAAAGAAGGAGAAGCATGAGGGACGCGTCTAACAGAATAACAGAACTGGGAGGGACCTTGGGAGGTCTTCTAGTCCAAACCCCCCCTGCTCAAGAAGGAGACCCTATACCCTTTCAGACAAATGGCTGTCCAGTCTCTTCTTAAAAACTTCCAGTGATGGAGCACCCACAACTCCAGGAGGCAGGTTGTTCCACTGGTTAATTATTCTCACGGTCAGGAAGTTTCTCCTTGATTCTTATTACTTATTTGATTCTTATCTTTCTGCTCAGTGAGAGGGCCTCCTGTAAAAGCGAAGCAGGACCCCCTCTCCTTCTGAAGCCACGCCAGGCATGTGTTGACGGGCTGCTAGAAATCAGAGATACAGAATTAGCCGTTCTGCCTGTTTCGATATCCTGCTCCAACAGCCCCAGGTGAGACAGAGGTGCTCCAAGCAGCCCCTTTGTGATGTGACAAAGAGACCATCCTGAGTTTGGAATCCAGGGGTCTGAAGGCTAAATTGTATGACGAATAGCAATAGACTTATATACCGCTTCACAGTGCTTTACAGCCCTAAGCGGTTTACAGAGTCAGCATGTTGCCCCCCCCCCAACAATCTGGGTCCTCATTTGACCGATCTCAGAAGGGTGGAAGGCTGAGTCAACCTTGAGCTGGTCAGGATCAAACTGTTGGCAGTTGGCAGCCTGCAATACTGCATTCTAACCACCGGGAAGGAAGGAAGGAAGGAAGGAAGGAAGGAAGGAAGGAAGGAAGGAAGGAAGGAAGGAAGGAAGGAAGGAAGGAAGGAAGGAAGGAAGGGAGAAAGGGAGGAAGGAAGGAAGGGCAATAGCACTTAGACTTATATACTACTTCACAGTGCTTTACAGCCCTCTTTAAACAGTTTACAGAGTCAGCATGTTGCCCCCCAACAATCTGGCTCCTCATTTTACCGACCTCGGAAGGGTGGAAGGCTGAGTCAACCTTGAGCCGGTCAGGATCGAATCATGGGCAGTTGGCAGAGTTAGCCTGCAATACTTTATTCTGGCCACTGCACCACCCTGGCTGAGGGAAGTAAGTTTTGCCTAACGGAGAGAAGCTTTAGAGGAGGCATGATAGCATCTTTCAATACTTGAAGAGCTGCCACAGGGAAGAGGGGGGGGGGTGTCAATTTACACCAAGGATAGGACAAGAAGCAATGGATGGAAGCTGGTCCCAGGGAGAACCAACCTAGAAATAAGGAGGAATTTCCGGATAGCGAGAACGATTAATCAATAGAACGGCTTGCCTCCCGGAGTTGGGGATACTCCATCGCTGGAGGTTTTCAAGAAAAGATCGCACAACTATTGGTATAAGGACTCCTGCCTTGGCCAGGGGGTCAGCCTGGAAGATCTTCAAGGTCCCTTCCAGCCCTAGGATTCCCTAATTCTATGAATCCATGTTCTCTGGCACATGTGGGTCAGACTATGTTGGTTTACGCGGATGTCTCCCATGGGGAGCTGTCCAGCATTGCAGGAGCTGATGGGAGAAAGAAGCCACTAACTAGCCTTACTCATTTCCAGGAAGGAGAAACCAGGACTTCTAGTTTCCAACATAAACATTCCTGTAATTAACATAATAGCCTCATTAAGTGTATCTGGGTGAAACACCAATTAAAAGATCCGGGAGTCTCGTTCAACCAGAGGACAACAATGGGTCTCGAATTAACATGTCTCCCCTTTCCGATTGAGGGTTTGCTACTTCTTAATAACTGCCTTAAGCTGCCTTCATGACTAACGCAGACACACACACACACACACACACAGCGGCACATTCAGGGCTGGAAAGCCAGATGGTGTGTGTCCCCGATGTTAAAGCTGCAACCGATTCTTTTGAGGAAGGAGAGTGGGTCTGGCAGGGAGTTTTTGGACAGGTGTAGGGGACGAAGAGGAGGGGGCTAAGCAGGGACAGAGCCCAACAGGTGGGGTCAAGGCAGACCTGTTTTAAGGGCCCGGCTGGAATTCTATTGGCTGGCTCCTGTCACTCCCTGATTGGTGGAAGTGAAGCTGCAGTACCACCCCGCAGCCAGCAAAAGGTGGGGGCGCTGTGGCCTATCCCAGAAAAGGCCCGCCATTCCCCTTTTCTGGCCCAGCTAGGCAGCTCTTTCCGAGCTCAGAGACAACAGCACTGAAAAGAAGCGAGTTATGACCGGTCCTCGCACTTATGACCACGCTCCCGACAAACAAGGTCATATGGGGGAAGCTGGATTCACTTAACCGCCCTGTGATTCACTTAACAACTGCAGCGACTTGTTTAAGAACCGTGGCAAAAGAGGTTATAACGTTGGGCATGTCTCACTTAATCATCTTGGTTACCAACAGAAATTCTGGGCCTGAGCGTAGTCGTAAGTCGAGGACAACCTGTATAGCCCTTCTCCAAGAGGCTGAAACAAACATCATCATTGCTTTCTCACTTCAAGTAGGCTTATAGGATTCCCCCAGCCCCTAGTAACCTGGCTCCAGGAGCAGCTCAAGACTTTTTACTGTCCTCCTCTTCCCCACAAGATTTCTGACAGCCATTTCTGATCTGCCTCCTGATTGGCTCAGCATTGAGCCAATTCTAATCAGCATTGATTAGAACTCACCGTCTCCTGAGGATTGGCCCAAAGTCAGCCAGTTGGCTTTCATGCCTAAGGCGGGACTAGAACTCACCATCTCCTGATGATTGGCTCAAAGTCAGCCAGTTGGCTTTCAAGCCTAGATAGGACTAGAATTCACCAACACCTGGTGATTGGTCCAAAGTCACCCAGTCAGCTTTCATGCCTAAGGCAGGACTAGAACTCACCGTCTCCTAGTGATTGGCCTAGAGTCTGATGCAGTCCAAATGGGGCAGAGATTAAAGGAGTGTGAACTTTCTGATCCCTGACACCATTTCTTGAATTCTAATGATTGGTCCAAAGTGACCCAGTTGGCTTTCATGCCTAAGGCAGGACTAGAACTCACCGTCTCCTAGTGATTGCCCTAGAGTCTGATGCAGTCCAAATGGGGCAGAGATTAAAGGAGTGTGAAAATCCCTGACACCATTTCTTGAATTCTAATGATTGGTCCAAAGTGACCCAGTTGGCTTTCATGCCTAATGGCAGGACCAGAATTCACAGATTCCTGACGGTTGGTCCAAAATCATCCACTCGGCTTTCACGCCTGGGTAGAACTAGAACTCCCAGCCTCTCGGTTTCTAGCCCAACATTTTCCCCACTACACAGAGCTGACTGTCTCTTTATTTCTGTTCTAGGAAAATCTTCTTCTTTTGGAAAATAATGCCCAGAGATCCCTCCAAGTGAGGGAAGAGAGCAGAGGTAATAAGTCAAACCACTTCCTCTTGATGTTTAGACGTTCTTGCTGATGGATGGGCCAAAAAATCAATACTAAAGTTTATTCTGGCCTTCCGGAGGAAAAAGTCTTTAGATTATGAACATTTTTTTCTCCCTTTTGGGAAGTACGTGGGGATTAGCACACGTCTGAATTACTGCAACCCGGCAAGGCAAGGGAGAAAATTAGTCAAAATTAAACAGGTCTTTTTTCATTAATTCACAAGTCAATAAATGCAGGTCAATAAAGCCTCATTAGAGAGGGGTGGGGTTTAATACCCCCTTGAGAGCTGTGTGTTTTGTGCAGGAGAAATGCACGTTATTCCTAAGACAAAGCACAGGTGAGGCTGGTCTCACATGTGCTCCTGAGGACGCACCAGCATCCCATGCAAAGGGACGGTGGTGGGCTCCAATTTAACCATCCCGGCCCACATCATCTCTACCGCTAGAAACAGTTGCTAGGGACATCCTTTGGGTCCACCCACTTTACACAGCCTGAACTCTTGCACACATGTCTGTGTATAACCAGTGTGCAAATAACATCAGCAATAGAAGCATTGCTCCTCTGAGGGCAGTGTCTTTCCAACTTGGCAACTTGGACTTCGATTCCCAGAATTCCCCAACCAGCATGACCCTCAACTTAAAATATGCAGACGTTAATTCCCATGACTTAGACATGGAAGCCAGCTGGGTGAGTTTGGGCCGATCAACAGGAGACTGGGAGTTCTAGTCCCGCCTTAAGGCATGAAAGCTGGCCGGGTGAATTTGGGCTGATCAGCAGGAGGCTGGGAATTCTAGTCTCTCCTTAAGCATGGAAGCCAACTGGGTGAATTTGGACCAATCACCAGGAGATGGTGACTTCTAGTCCTGCCTAAGCAAATGAAAGCTGATTGGTGACTTTGGGCCAGTCACTGGGAGATGGTGAATTCTAGTTCTGCCTTAGCCATGAAAGCCAGTTGGGAGATATTGGACCGGGGGGGGGGGGATATGACTTGAAATGGAGGTCTTCTTTGCAGCAGCCCCTCAAATATTGGACTGCTATCATGTTGCCCCTAGTTCTTCTTTTCTCTAAACTACACATAACCAATTCCTGCAACCATTCTTCGCATGCATTAAAAGAGATGCTAGTTCAGAATCGCAGCTGTAGTAAGGTCAGAATTCCACTGTGTATGAATAGATTTTAGACCAGAAGGTTTTCTTAGAGAAACTTAACTCATAGCCTCGCAGTTATCACCATGACAAAAATACAGCTTTAATCTGGGCTCCAGCCAGAATTTCCTCTTCTTTAGAGACTAGGATGGCAAATTGCAGTACTGGGGGATGGGAGGGCGGGGCTCTGGGAACTTCTGCATATTTAAATTTTAAAATATCATTTATGTATACGATGTTGCACCTGCAAAGATGCTATCCTATAAGAGGTTATAGGAATTAAAAAAACAAAAACAAAAACAAAAAAAAACAGAAAATCTGCATCCATAATAGGGGATTCTATTTCTGTTTCCTGGAGTTCCTCATTTTTTATACCCAAATACCCACAATTCAAGCTTTCTTTTTAAGGATTTGCATTAACATTTAATGGACAGGTTACTTCAAACACAGGCATTTTTTATTTGTAATTTTGTTAGGCTGTGCAGGTTTTTTCCTTTTTTCTTTTACTGAAACTTCACCCAAGCTAACGGAGATCTCATTTCCATAAATACATGCATGTTTGGACAGACCATTCCTTATTATAACCAGCGGTGTTATTTTAAAAAAAAAAAAAAAAACCACGAAATGCCAATATTCAGAGAACGATGAATTTTGAATACGTACGGTTGGAAAATGCAAAAGGGTGTTAAGTTTGCATTCCAACGGGGGTCGGGGACTCCGTTTCCCCCTTTCCCTCAGCCCCAGATAAGTTCCTGCAGCCTCTCCAGGGCTCCATTTAATCTCGGCTGCAAAGAGATTAAAACCTGACATTTGTCGTTTGCCAGAATGTGTCTCTGTGTCTCTTGCCTTTCAGCTGTGGAATAAGGTGGCAAATTAGATCAGAGACAGCCCAGGGACAAATCTCTATACCAATTCATTCTGGGGTGCTGCTTATTCTCCTGGCCGAAGGTAGTTCTACAGTTTACAGAAAGAGAGAAGCTGCAGGACATCACAAAAGAGAGAAATTGGTAAGCCACAGGAGGGGAGAGGGAGAAAGCATGGGACTTTCACTGGGGAAGGTGTGTGTGTGTGTGTTTACAAATACTGTACGACAGCAAGGTGGGAGGGGGAGGTAGGTGTCTTTTTTTGATGGCAGACAAAGGTGTGTGGAATATATTTCTTCAACATTTTGATGCTCGCACATACCCATCTGTTCCCCCCCCCCCCCGTAGCAGACTGGGACTTGTTACTAGGATATCTGCCTCTCCGGGTAGAAGGTAGCTGGTGCAAAATTACTCACACGCGGCAGGATTCGATTTCCCCTATTGGGGTGTGGCGCAGAAAGCCTCTAAGCGCGTTCCCAGATACGTTGGAGGTCCGGATTTAGAAGTGCGTGTGAATGTGATTATCTCATCAAGTGGGTTGCGTCTTCTTTATTTATCATATCCCGTCTTTATTATTTTATAAATAATTAAAGGCAGTGAACATCTCCAATACACCTTCCTCTCCTGTTTTCCCCACAACAATAACCCTGTGAGGTAGGTTGGGCTGAGGGAGCGATTGGTCCAAATTCACCCAGCTGGCTTTCATGCCTAGGGTGCGACTAGAACTCACCGTCTCCTGGTGATTGGCCCAAAGTCACCAAGCCGGCTTTCATGCCTAAGACGGGACTAGAACTCATCGTCTCCTGGTGATTGGCCCAAATTCACCCAGTTGGCTTTCATGCCTAAGACGGGACTAGAACTCATCGTCTCCTGGTGATTGGCCCAAATTCACCCAGCTGGCTTTCATGCCTAAGACGGGACTAGAACTCATCTTCTCCTGGTGATTGGCCCAAATTCACCCAGCTGGCTTTCATGCCTAAGGCGGGACTAGAACTCACAGTCTCCTGGTGATTGGCCCAAAGTCCCCCAGCTGGCTTTCATGCCTAAGACGGGACTAGAACTCATCTTCTCCTGGTGATTGGCCCAAATTCACCCAGCTGGCTTTCATGCCTAAGGCAGAACTAGAACTCACCGTCTCCTGGTGATTGGCCCAAAGTCACCCAGTCAGCTTTCATGGCTAAGGCGGGACTAGAACTCCCTGTCTCCTGGTCATTGGCCCAAAGTCACCCAATCAGCTTTCATGCCTAAAGCGGGACTAGAACTCACTGTCTCCTGGTGATTGGCCCAAATGGGGCAGAGATGAAAGGAGTGTGAACTTTCTGATCCCTGACACCGTTTCTTGAGTTTAAGACAATCTTTTTATTTCTGTTCCTCCTTTCCCCAGGATCATACGTTGTCCTGTACAGGGAGTCCTCAACTTACAACAGTCTGCTTAGTGACTGTTCACAGTTACAACGGCACAGAAAAAAGTGACTGATGACCATTTTTCACACTTAGGACCGTTGCAGCCTCCACATGTTCACGTAATTAAAATTCAGGACCTTGGCAACTGACTTATATTTACAACGGTTGCAGCATCCCGGGGTCAAGCGATCATCCCTTTTTGCGACCTCCTGACAAGCAAAGTCAATGGGGAAGCTTGATTCACTTAACAACCTTGTTACTGAAGTGATTCACTTAATAACTGTGGCAAGAAAGGTCGTAAAGTGGGGCAAAATTCACTTAGCCACTGTCTCTCTTAGCAACAGAAATTTGGGGCTCAATTGTAGTCGTAAGTCGAGGACTACCTGTGATCAGGTTTGCTATGAGATCCTAGTAGCGGACGTCCCAAGACTGACCCACAGGTAGTCCTTGATTTTATGTCCACAATTGGGAGCAGAATATGCACTGCTAAGCAAGGCAAGTTGTCACGTCAGTCATGCCCCCAAATTACGACCTGTTTTGCCACGATTGTTAAGCCAATCCCTGCAGGCATTAAATGAATCATGCAGTCGTTAAGCGAATCTGGCTTCACGCATTGACTTGGTTTATCAGAAGCTCGCTGGGAAGGTCGAGAAAGGCGATCACATGATCGCCTGGATGCTGCAACCGTCACGAATACATGCCAGTTGCCAAGCACCCAAATTCTGTTCACGTGATCATGGGGATGTTATGACCGTCATAAGTGCGAGGACTGATTGTAGGTCGCTTTCTCAAGCCTGTTGTAACTTTGAATGGAGGCTCAAAGAATGGTTGTAAGTTGAGGACTCCCTGTGTATCATATCCATCTAGAGCAGGGCTTTTCAACCTGTGGTACGCGTACCACTTGTGGTACATTAATGAGTGGCAGGTGGTAGCAGCCCTGCCTAGCCAAGTGTAGTGGGGAAGGGAAAGAGCCAGCGCAGGCAAGGACTTACAGTGAGAGAGTCCTCTGGAGCTGCAGATTTTACTTATGAATGGAACCATTTGGGGAGGCTGCCTTAGCCGGCAGCCAGTACTTACATTTTTTTTCTTCCTTAAGTGCCAGCTGGGCTCCTTACTTTCATTTCTAGCCAGTAACTAATTCTTAAAGGGGAAGTGCCTTTTTAAGCTAGTTCACTCAGCAGCTTGTCTTTTCTGTCTCTGGAGGCCTTTCCTTGTTTGATCAACATATGGAAGAGGGAAAATATGGGGGGGGGTTCAAATTCTTCCTTCAGAAGGAGGTGGGCATGAGAAAAAGGGAGGCAGGGAAGGGAGGGAGGGAGGGAAGTCCCACCTTAGCACTTGGCCACCAGCAGCTCTGCCATTGACTTTGCTTGTCAAAAGGTTGCAGAAGGGGATCACATGACCCTGGGACACTGTGACCATCATAAATATGAATCAGTTGCCAAGCATCCAAATATAAATCACATGACTCTGTTGCTGCAATGGTCATAAGTGTGAAAACTGGTCATAAGTCATTTCAGTGCAATTGCAACTTTGAACAGGTTTTTTTTGGTCACCAAGTTTTTGACACCTTGCTAGGTGGTCCTCGAATATTGCCGTATCCTAAAAGTGGCACAATCGGTAAAAAGGTTGAAAAGCCCTGATCTAGAGAAGGAGGCACAGATCGGAATGGAACAACTCGCCGCGGGACAATTGAACAATTCTATTGAATGATTTAAAATAAATAAATATATATATATATATATTAATTTTTGCCATTCACCTTTCATCCTGTCCCTCCTTTGGCATCCTTCCCTGAATGATTCTATTCCACTATTTCTTCGATATTAGTGTGACTCTTGTCCCGCAGCAAGATATCCTGCGGCGAGCTGGCCGTGCCGAATTGTCCTAGAGCCGGCACAGATGGCTTCTGAATTTTGATCAGCTTCAAAACCATGCCCTGTGCAATCATGCCATCTCAGCACATAGATGCCACTTTTCATCTGTGCGAACAGCAAACATGCTCCTTTGGCCCTAAAGCATTAAATACTCCGGAGTAAACAAGCAGCCTACACCTGTTCCTCTGCTCTCTTCCTTAATGCTTCTTAGACATTAGCAGCAAATTACGAGACGGCGATTCAACACCGCCGCTTTTCGTGGAGCCCAGCCCAGGGAGCAACCTGAGAACATCTGGCTCTGCCTGCAGCTGTAATAATCGACCCAGGATGGGGAAACAAAGGAGAATAAAGGATAAATTTCTCCCTGCCTCAGCCGTGCATGAAATATTAACCGATCATTAAAAGATTAAAACCAGTCCGGCGTCGTAGCCTCGCTGCCAGATCTTGGCTGAGAAGAATGGACCGGCCCGAAAGCGCTTAACCTCTTTTGGGTCGTGCCTAGGAAGTGCTCAAGGCATTTATAGGAGGTGCCCCACACATTTTTAGCCTGCCCTTCCTTCTTCCTAACAGGTGGGCATTGACGTGGCGCGGAGCTCCGCTAACCATCCGCATCAATCTGGCTTGGAGTTTCCACGGGCTTGGCCTGGGGGGGGGTCCAAAATACAGGTAGTTCTCAACTTACAACCATTCGTTTAGTGACCGAAGTTACAACGGTGCTGACTTACGACCGGTCCTCGCGCTGCTGTCCGTTGCAGCCTTTCCCGCAGTCGTGTGATCAAAATTCAGGTCCCCGGCAACCGGGATGTATTTATCACCGTTGCACTGACCCCGGAGTCGCGGGGTCCCAATTTACGAGCTTCCCAGCGGGCTTCTGGCAAGCAAAGTCAATGGGGGCAAGCCGGGATTAAGCCAGGTTTGCTTAACAAATGTGTGAGTCGCTTAACGACTGCTTAACCATCATGGCAGAGAGGCTGTAAAGTTGGACACGACTCAAGTTAAGGGCCAACTCATTTAGCAACAGAAGTACTGGTCTCCGTTGTAAGTCGTAAGTCGTAAGTATCACCTGGATAGGACAATTTCTGTTCCTCAGCCTGAAGAGCCACAGAAGCGTTTGGCTATCCTCACCGAGAGGAATACAGACAGTCCTCAATTTACAACAGTTCGTTTAGTGACCGTTCAAAAAAAGGGACTTATGACCGTTTTTCACACTTACAACCCTTGCAGCCTCCCCGTGGTCACGCGATCAAAATCCAGATGCTTGGCCACTGACTCATATTTATGACGGGTTACAGCAGGGGTCCTCAAACCTGGCCACTTTAAGACTTGTGGACTTCAACTCCCAGAATTCCCCAGCCAAGTTGAAGTGGCCAAGTTTGAGGACCCGTGGGTTACAGTGTTATGGGATCCCCTTTTGACAAGCAAAATCAAGCCAGATTCACTTAACAACCATGTTACTAACTTAACAACTGCAGTGATTCGCTTAACAAATTACTGGCCAGCGAGGTCATCAAATGGGGCAAAACTCACAACAAATGTCTCCTTTAGCCAACATAAATTTTGGGCTCAATTGTAGTCGTAAGTCGAGGACTTGCCTGTAGCGCACTTATGAGAGCTATTGTAGGTTGTCCTTAAGTTGCCACCATTCATTTAGTGACCGTTCAAATTTACAACGGCACCGAAAAAAAGTGACACGACCATTTTTCACACTTACGACCGTTGTGGCATCCTCGCGGTCATGTGATCAAACTTCTGGGCGACTGGGCAACTGGCTCATATTTATGATGGGGGCAGTGTGTCCTGGGGTCACGCGATTCTCTTTTTACGACCTCCCGACAAGCAAAGTCAAGGGGGAAGCCAGCTTCACTTAACAACCATGTCGCTGGCTTCCTAACTGCCGTGATTCGCTTAACGACTGTGGCAAGACAGGTCATTAAAAAAGAGCAAGGCTCACTTCACCACTGTCTCGCTTAGCAACAGAAATCTGGGGCTCATTTGTGTCATAAGCCGAGGAGCCCCTGTATTCCATACATCTGGAGAACACCCGGCAGAAGACAGAGGATCTAAATTTGATAAAGGGGAGAAAATAATCCCATCCCAAACACTCACACACGCAAACACACATGCAGAGATGCTCCTGGGGACAGATAAGAGCTTGAAACCACCTACAGATGGCCAATTTAGGCATGTGAAGCCCCTTTAAAACCAGAAAACATCCTTCTTTGTCCAACACCTTCCTTCCTTCCTTGGTGCAGTCGAGGGAGAGGCGTAAGGGATGGAAGGAATTTCTGCACTTCTGTTTCAAAGGAAGAGGCTCACAGGAGCCACTGCTTGCTCAAGCACCCCAACCATCCAGGCTGTGGGACGCCCCCACCCACTCCAGCAACAGGCTTCCTTAATATGGAGTGTTTCCTGGGGGCTTTGTGTGCCCAACGTTGAAGCTCAGCTCGTTCCAAGTTTTTTTTTTTTTAATTCTGCGCTTTGGAATTTAACGGCAGGCATATCCTGCCAAGCCTGGAATCTGGGCACCCTGATGCCAAGATGGGCAATTGAGATTTTTAAAAAAAAAACAAAAGCAAAAGCAAACAAAAAAAAACCCCAAATCCCATCCACTGGTTGTTTTGAAAACGCCGGGAATTTGGATGGAAGATCCTTGAGATCAAAAGACACAGGTTGCTGTTCCAAAAATCTCAGAAGCACCTCCCATGCCCCCCCCAAGCTCTTCCAGAGAGCCATGTTTGCAACTTTTGGGGGAAGGATTTGAACCCTCGGCCAATTCCCAGATGCAGCGATTTCCCCTAAATGTAGGCTTGCTGGCCAGCGATCACCCTCCCTCCCTCCCTCCCTCGCTCATTCATTTGCCCGCCCTGCCCATTCCATTGATGCACGGTGAATCATGAAACATTTTGAGACTGGTGAGATGGACGGCTTGGGTAGGGCTGAACACGCATCCCCCCCCCACACACACACACCCCACCCCCGTACCGAGGGAGAGGTGGGAAACGAAGCTTCTCGCCACCTCGGAAGTTGTGTCTATAGCAACTGTCCTAGCCCCACGGATGGGAGACACCCAGGGAGACAAGAGAAGAGGGTGAAAAATAAGGAGAAAAGGAAGGTTGGGGCTGCTTGCGCCTTTGAGTTGCTTCTTTTACAGGGGGGAGGGGGGCACCCCTCTTGTTTCCTAGCCGCCTCTTTATAAAATCTAGCTGCCTCTCGGTCCTAACGGGCTAACAATTCCTCGATGGCGTCAAAGCCATCTCCCTCGGTCCGCTCTACCCCCCCCCCCGCCGCTGTTAGCCAGGGCGGGGATCCCCCAGCAGGAGGAGACGGAGGGAGCCCCGGGGGTACCCCGGCCCCGGCTGGAGAGGTGGGGTCGGAGCGGAACCCCAACAGGGCTGGGGAAGATCGGGCTGGCAGCAAGCGGCGGGGCTGGGGTGGAAGGGTGCCAAGGAGCCGGAGCACGGGCGGGGAGGGCGCCCCAACGGTCAGCCCCGGGAAGAGGGATCGACCCCCCACTCAAATAGCTGCGACCACCACCTACCTTCCAAGCCCCTTCCTCCTCCTCCTCCTCCGTGACGGCTGAGCCGAGCCGGTCACTTCCTAGCCATGCGGACTCCCGGGTGGGTGGCTAAGGCGGGGCGGCCGGCAAGGCGGGAGGGGGACCCCAGGATAGGAGCCCCGGGAGAGCGGCCGCTGGCAGAGAAGCGGCCCCAGCCAGCCAGCCAGCCAGCCCGCCCGCCGCCCGCCCGCGTGCCTCGCTCGCAGCCGAGAGAGTCCGCCTCTGGGGGAGGCGGCGAGGGCTGGAGGGAGGGAGGGGCTGGCTGGAGGAGGAGGAGGAAGAGGAGGGATGGACGGCGAGGAAGGGGACCCCTGAGAGAGTCTGTGGAGGGAGCCAGCGCTCCCCACCAACGCCGGGCATTGACCCAATTAAAGGGGGAACAAGAAGGCGCCCAGCAAAAGGTGGGGGAACTACAAGCCCCATCATCTCCAGTAGCGAGAGGCTGAATCTATGAGTGTGTGTGTGTGTGGGGGGGGTCCTCGGATAACGTCTACCCAAAAGCTGCCGGGTCCGGAATGCCATGGAAGGAGAGGCGCGACCTAAAGGGTTAATCCCCCACTTGGCCCTCGGAGACGCGCCATCTCGCCCAGAGGCGGGAGACCCGTTTCAGCACCGGGCAACGGCGGACAGCTCCCTTACTCGGACGGCTGGACCAGGCGGGTTGGATTTTATTTCCTGCCCTCAAATTGGCCGATTTTATATGTCATGCTCAATTCTTTCCGGGAAGGAAAAAAAAAAAAAAGGCAGGCCAAAAGGTTGCATTTTGACCCAAAACTGGATGCAGGACTCGATCCCAGATCCAATGCTAGCTCGCTTCTTCCCCCGGGATAAATTATTGATTAGATTTTTTTTTATCCTGCCTTTTGTTACTTTTAGAGGTAACTCAAGGCAGCGGACGTTCCTCATACGAGTGGTCCCCGACTTACGGCAGTAACGGAGCCCCACACTGGTCGTAAAACGAGAGCTTCGTTAAGGAAGTTTCGCCCTGGTTTTACGATCTTTCTCGTTGCAATTGTTAAGGGAGTCACCGCAGCTGCGAAGTTAGTAACACGGCTAAGCGAATCTGGCTTCTTCCCCCGTTGACTTTGCTGGTCAGAAGCTGGCCAAAGGGGGGGGGGGGATCACGTGACCCCGGGGACGCTGCGACTGTCGTAAATAGGAGTTCAGTTGCCGAGCGTCCGGCTTTTGATCACGTGACCGTGGGGGAATGCCGCAACGGTTGTTAAGTGTGAAAAAGAGTCGCAAGTCACTTTTTTTCTGTGCCGTTGTAACTGCGGTCACTAAACGAACTGTTGTACGTCAAGGGCTGCCTGTACTCCTTTCTCCTCCTAATTTCCCCACACCAGCAACCCAGCCTGAGGTGAGTTGAGTTGAGAAAAAGGGATCTCACCATCACCCTAAAAAATCTCTAAAATGGGGGTTTTGTTCCTTCCAGATAGGTCTGAAATTCCGGAGTTCCTAGCTATGCTCCATAACGGCTAGAAATTCTGCAAATTGGCCCCATATATTTGGAAGACCGTAACACGGAGAACTCTGTCTTGGGCAAAGGACTGGATAAGGGAGAGACTTGTGAATCTCTTGGAAGTTCGTCAAGAGCAGGAAACGGCATTCATTCCCTTAGAAGGGAAGCACATGATCCTCAACATAGGACATCCTCGACGTGCGACTGTAATTAAGCCTGGAATTTTTATATGCCGTGCTGGTCGTTAAGTGGGTCACCTGACCGCGGCCGATTTTGTGACTCTGGCAGGGCTTAAGTGGAGGTGGGGTTTGTCAAAGCGATCTGTTATACCCAGAAACTGCAGACCCCTGCAAATGGCGGTCCATGCAAGCTGGTTGCCAGGCGCCCCAAATGCGGTGTGGCTGCAGGGGTGCGCATACGTGTGTGCAGCTGTTAAGAATTTCAAAACAGGGTTGTAAGTATCTTATGGGGAGGGGAAAGGAAGATCCGCCGCAACTTCAAATGGTTGTTAAGCGAGGACTACCTCTGAAGGGCTTTCCCTGCTTCTGATTAAATGTCTTAAAACTGAGGGAGAATCCATCACCTCTTGAGGCAGGCAAGCAACTCAAACGCTTTCTCCATTATTTACCTAGCTAGTCCCGTCCATCTGCAATCTCCATTCTTGGCTTTTCCGGCTGCTTTCAAGAGCCGCCGTGATCCCCTCCTCCATTTTTTCTGCATATGAACAGCTGTTCAGCGCCGGCAGACTATCCCCACAGATCCCTTAATCTCTTTACCAAGATCAACACGCCTGGTCTCTTTCAAGGGTTCCTAAGAAGGACCGGTTCTCTCTCTAGGCTCCCTAAGCCCTCTTGAGGGTCGAGGCCTTTTCTGCAAGGGGGAAACCCTGACCCTCGCGCCCTGCGGCTTGAAGAAGCTGGTCGGGATACAGATCGGCAGAACCTGGCTCCAGCCCTCGTCAAATTTGATTCCTGGATGTCAACAGCCTGAGGCATGCGTGCGCGCGCGCACACACACACACACACACAGACCTCCGTCCCCATGAGCCACTGTTGCGACTTATGCAATGCAAGGAACTCTTGACTCCACCTCCTTCGCAGTCGTCAAGTGATTTCCCTCGCCTTAGGCCGAGGCGCCTGAACGGCACACACTTCCTACAGGTGAAGACAACTGCACCTTGTGTGCCAGGGAGACGCCGTGCGGCTTCCTGACCTGAGGAGGGCATGGCTCCAATCCCCCCCCCTTCCCAGCAGGCTTAAGAAACCACAAACCCCTTCCTAATTACAATGCTGCACACTTCCATCTCTCCTCTTTTCTCCCAAGCCATCTGTTCTAATTTGCCAGCAAATTCTAGAAGAGAGACAGCTTTATCACCATGCGGAAGAGGAGGAGGAGGAGGAGGAGGAGGAGGACTGTGGTGTCCTCGCTGTTCTCTGAGCTTGGTTGTTTTCTTGCAGATGTTTCATGACCCAACTAGGTAACAACATCAGTGTTAGAATAGAGTGGGGTTTGTGGAGGAGGAGGAGAGGAGAGGACTGTGGTGTCCTCGCTGTTCTCTGAGCTTGGTTGTTTTCTTGCAGATGTTTCATGACCCAACTAGGTAACAACATCAGTGTTAGAATAGAGTGGGGTTTGTGGAGAGGAGGAGGAGGAGGAGGAGGAGGAAAGCCAGAATCTGGAGATGTTGGTGTGGGGAAGAGCAAGGGCACCCCACAGCCTCCTCCATTAGCACCAAACACCATCTAAACGTGCAAGGCAGAGTGCTCAATTGACAGGCGCTTGTAGCCTCAGTTTTGAAGGAGGCCATTGACTCGCAAGCCCATGGGGCTGCCTCTTCCTTCCAAAGGGTCAAAGATAGAAGTACCTCAGCTGTTGCTGCTCCTGGCCCCATGGCTGAGAGAAGAGGCTCCTTCCTTTATTAAAAACTCTTGCCTGGACAAAAAGCCCGGACAACAGAATAGCAGAGTTGGAAGGGACCTTGGGAGGTCTTCTAGTCCAACCCCCTGCTCAAGCAGGAGACCATATAACATTTCAGACAAATGCCTGTCCAACCTCTTCTTAAAAACCTGCAGTGATGAGAGCACCCACCACTTCTGGAGGCAGGCTGTTCCACTGATGAATTGGACTCCCTGTCAGGAAATTCCTCCTTAGTCCTAGCTCCATTCAAAACATCCAACGCTCCCAAGTAGCTGCCAAGCAAGAACTGAGTTCGAGTCACCGCCAGGGTAGATCGCATACATCTTGTGAGCCGATATGGCGTCCAATGGCTTTCTGCTGGATTCCTTCCTTTTCCAGAGTTATCGGTTTAGGAGGTGGACAAATGAGGGGGGGGGAAAGGCCAGGAGTTAAGGAAGGGGGTAAGGGAGAAGCGAATCTGTGGGGCAAATGTCTCAGGCTTCGGACGATGGCAAAAAGGGGACTCGGGGCAGCCAAAGGCCTGGAGTGATGTGCTTCCTTGCCTCTTATTATCACCCTTTGATTCTTTCCTTCCGTTCTGTTGGAAGATTAAGGGGCCCTGGCCCTCAGGAGCTGTGGGGAACTGCCAGGTGGACAGAAAGGACGCCGAGTTCTAGTAACTTAGGAGCAGTGTCCGTCTTGCCGTTCCAGATATCTGTCCTGACAGAGAACAGACCCCACTCATCATATAATTTTTTATTTTATATTTATGATGGGCGCCGTCATTCGGGGTAGCCACCCCCCCCCCCTTGGAGGCACAGGGAAAAAAAGTTACTAAACTTTGCTGGCCACGGAGCACTTCCTGTGTTTGAGGCACGTACCCTTTCCGGTCGGCTGCAGTTTATGCCAGGGAAGTGACACGGGAAGGGACCGGTGTTCTCCCTGCCCTTCACAGGCGCTTATTTAAATTTCCACGCTGCTCCTGGGACTCTGCAGAAGGCCGGGAGAATCCTTGGGATGAGATTCTGCTCCCGATTCCATTTCCTCATTTCTTGGGAGATGAAAAGAGCAGGTGAGACGGCCCAGCCAGCACCTCACGCTCCGGGTCCTTGGCCATCCGTATCCTCAACCCTGGAATCTTGGTCCTGCACGGACACATTCAGGTGGGATGCCCGGCTTGTCGCTTCCAACCGGAGGCGTTCTAGAAGGCACTGGAGGACGTCCGTCAGGCTGTGCTGTATGGAGGGGGAGAAGCAGTTAAAAGGAAAGGAAAAGAGAAAAAGGACTAGAACGGGGGTCCCCAACCTCCTGTGGGCCGTGGCCTATTGGTCACCGTGCCGCCTGAGTGGCTGGCCAGGGCGTGTTCGTTCACTCACACACCCCTCGCTAGCGTTGCCATGAGCGTCGTACGGCGCTCACGTCACGTAAATGCTAGCGTTGCTGCGAGCATTGTGTGGGCACTCGCATCGTGTAAACGCTAGCATCGCCACTCGCGTCACTCGCACCACATAAATGCTAGCGTTGCTGCACCGCGTAGCCGTGCGCTTACGGCTCCGTTTGTGGTGTGCACATGCGCGCATAAAGGCGCCCGCCTCTCCCTTTCCTTCCCCAGAAAGGCCGGGGAAATCTGGACTAGACGTTTTGCAGGATAGCTATTTGTAACTTGAAAAACGAATGTTCT
This sequence comes from Azemiops feae, assembly GCA_023970755.1. Classification (NCBI taxonomy): domain Eukaryota; kingdom Metazoa; phylum Chordata; class Lepidosauria; order Squamata; family Viperidae; genus Azemiops; species Azemiops feae. The sequence continues at coordinate 625,694 of JALGBA010003873.1, read as the reverse complement.
GGTAAACGTTGGCTCTGCCAATTGGGTGGCCTTTGCTAAAGGCGCCTCTCTTACCCCGTCTTCTCCTAGCTGCACACAAACCTGGAGGACGTGCAAGCCCTTCAGACACACCACGGCCAGTTCACAGAGGCCATCGCAGGTCAGGTCTACGTAGTCCATGGATAACAAAGGGCTGGGGAAGCTGCGCTGCCAGAGCAGATGGAAATCTCCAGAAGGCGGTTGGAAACAGCGGCGTCTCGCTGTGCTTGCCACCTCCGTGTTTTCAGCCCGATATTTGTAGCATAAAAGCTCCTACAGGACCAAGGAGGTTGCATAATGAAATGGAAAATGAAATCAGCGGAGATCTCTAGAATCTCAGTACTCTTAAAAAGCAAGTTTCTATCCCTCATGGTTGTGGAAGCGAAAAGCTGTTGGCATCTGATCTTCTCGAGTCAAGGAATCATGGCAGCCAGTCGACTGGATTTCCTTCTAAATCCCAGTTTCTCAATCTTAGCCGTGTGCGAGCTTCTGTGTCTTTGAAAGCTATAGACCACAATATAGGTCGTCCTTGACTTACGACAACAAAATCCAAAATTTCTGTTGCTAAGCGAGACAGCTGTTGTGAGTTTTTCCCGTTTTAACCTTTCTTGCCACCGTTAAGTGAGTCACTGCCCTTGTTAAGTTAGTGACGGGGTTGTTAAGTGGCCTCCGCATTGACTCTGCTTAATCAGAAGGTCGCAAAAGGGGATCACATGACTCTGGGGCACCGCAGCCGTCATAAATACGAGTCAGTTGCCAAGCATCTGACATCAGACCCTTGTGATGGTTGCCCTCTCCCGGGGTCATGTGATCATGTGGCCGAGGGGATGTTGCGAGCGTCGTGAAAAACGGTCATAACTCAACTTTTCTTCGTGATGTTGTAACTTTGAACGGTCACTAAACAAGTGGTTGTAAGTTGAGGACTGCCTGTATTTGAAAGGCTGAATTGCTAGCTATAGCAAACTTAAATCCATTGACGTTCCCCCCCCCAAAAAAACCCCTCCAATTATCTATGAAAATGCTTTTCGCCGTAATTTAACTGGGAAAAAAACCCAACAGTCACACACCACAACCGACAGCCACACCTTGCCCGCGAGGACAGGCCTAGCCAACCTCTTACCTGCCCGTAGGTGCCCAGAAGGATCTCAGGTTCGCTATCAAAGTCAACATCCGTCACCAGGGCACAGAGCACGCTGTCGTACTGGTCGCTCAGGGGCAGGACCAACTGGTCCTCCAGACCACTGTGCAGCACGTTCCTAGAAGGGACAAGGAAGATGAGCTCTCAAGTAAGCAGAAAGGGGTGGGGGGGGCGGGGGAGAGGTTTCCCGCTTTGCTTTCTTTACTCACCGGTAGACCACCGAGAGCTCGAGAGTGCTGGTTACGAGGATGCTGTAGCTTGAAGGGTGTGGATCGGCGCTACCTGGGGGAGCTGCAAAGGATCACAAAGCAGAGAAGTCGGGTTGAGTTAAGGCAGTGCTTGTCAGCCTGAGCTACACAAAGAGGGGTGGGCCTCAACTCCCAGAATTCCCCAGCCAGCCATGGTTGAAGTCCACCCCTCTTCAAGTTTAATAATAATAATGATAATGATAATGATAATGATAATGATAATGATAATGATAATAATAATAATAATAATAATAATAATAATAATAATAATAATAATAATAATAATAATAATAAAAGTTGGAAGGGACCTTGGAGATCATCTAGTCCAACCCTCTGTTAAGGCAGGAAACCCTATACCATTTCGGACAAATGGCTGTCCAGTCTCTTCTTAAAAACTTCCAGTGTTGGAGCATTCACCGCTTCTGGAGGCGGGTTGTTCCACTGGTTAATTGTTCCAACTGTCAGGAAGTTTCTCCTTAGTTCTAGGTTGCTTCTCTCTTTGGTTAGTTTCCATCCGTTGCTTCTTGTCCTGCCTTCAGGGGCTTTGGGGAATAGATTGGCCCCCTCCTCTTCTTTGTGGCAGCCCCTGAGATATTGGAACACTATCATGTCCCCCCTCGTCCTTCTCTTCATTAAACTAGACATACCCAATTCCAGCAACCGTTCCTTGTATGTTTTAGCCTCCAGTCCCCTAAATCATCTTTGTTGCTCTTCTCTGCACTCTTTCTAGAGTCTCAACCTCTTTTTTACATCGTGGTGACCAAAACTGGATGCCGTATTCCAAGTGTGGCCAAGTTGCCACGGTGGAGAAAGACTGAGATAAGGGTTTACATCAGAGGGTCTTCAAACTTGGCCCCTTTTATGACTTGTGGACTTCAACTCCCAGAATTCCTCAGCCACCGTGCCAAGTTTCGTGCCAAGTTTGAAGACCCCTGGTTTACATGGTTCCTATGGGCCGCCAAGGGGGAGACCCTCCTTCTCAGCGCCCATTTCACGTCCCCTTCCCACCTCACCTTTTGAAGACACAACCCCAGAGGTGTCATCTGGCTGGCTGACGCTCGGCAGAGCAAAAACCAGGACCTTGGAGATGGGGCCATCTTGTTGGAGGCTCCAGCTCTGTAGCACCGCTTCAATCCGGAAGAAGAGAAGGGTCACCGGTCAATCGATCCAACCAACCAACCGTCCCTCACTTACTAGGCTGCCGTCTGAGCCTTGAGGAAGACCCGGAGGTCAGCCCCGGAGGAAGAGGGCGGCGGGGGGGTGTGTGTGTCTTACCTCGCTTGGCTGGTTCAACCTGAGCCACCCGGATGTAGCCGCTCTGGCAGCCAAAAGCGGTAATCCGCTGCCCCGAATTGGGAATGTTGTAGACGTCAAGCCAGAGCACACTACAAAGCAGGAAGGATGGTGAGAGAAAGGTTTTTTTTTTGGGGGGGGCAGGGAGGGAGGCAGGCAAAGAGAAAGAAAAAGGGATGGGGGAAAAAGAGAAGGAAGGGAAGGAGGAAATTGGGACACGCTAACCTATGCTTTAATTAACAAACCACAATGGTCAGTTTCACACAAGACAGCAAGCAAAATCCAATAAGCCACATTATGGCTTAGCAAATCAGATTTGTACGCTCCAAATGCAACTACCCGTTTCCTCGAAAGTAAGGCCTACCCTGAAAACAAGCCCCAGTTTTGGGGCGAGGCACACACCTAAAAATCAAGCTAGGGCGGGGGGGGGAGTGTGGAACTGCCCCACCTGCCCTGCACCCACTTACCTGGCAGCCAGGCCTCTCCTTGCCGGCCCACTTCTTCTTCTGAGGCCTCTTCTGCAGCCAGGCCTGCGTTTCTCAGTCACGGGGCTTTCCGGAAGGCCTCTGCAGCCGAGAACCGAGCTATGGGTTTCAATCCGTAGCTCGGTTCTGCCAGACCTCTGCAACCGAGGACCGAGCTATGGATTGAATCCATAGCTCGGTTCTCAGCTGCAGAGGCCTTCCGGAACGGCCTGACTGCAAAATGCAGCCCCAAATGCAGCTGCAGAACTTCGGCCCCAGAAGAAGTGGACTGGCTGAGCGGGGCTGTCGGTGCTGGAGGTGAGTATAAAAGACACCCCTCCCCCCCCAAAAAATAAAACCTGGTGCCTCTTTTGGAGGCAAAAAAAAAAAAAATTAAGTCCCGGTCTTATTTTCGGGGAAACATGTTATATCTCCACCTGGGAGTAAAAGAGATACCTACAACGCAGGTTGTTGTGAGAAGTAGCAGCGGGGTTGTGTGGACTGTTCACTTTCCTTCCCAGCTGAGAATACACACACCTAGCAAGATGCAGATATTTATACAGAGTACAGTAAAGTAGCCCTAGAGCAGGGGTAGGCAACCTCGGCTCTCTTATGACTCGTGGACTTCAACTCCCAGAATTCCTGAGCCAGCCATGCTGAGGGGAAAGGGAGAGGTTTCCATGCTGGCTCAGGAATTCTGGGAGTTGAAGTCCACGAGTCATAAGAGAGCCAAGGTGGCCTACCCCTGCCCTAGAGTAACCTCCTTGGCAAGATAGGAGGCAAATAAATGTAACAAATAGATAAATATAGCTGGTGGGCCTGCACCTGTGGGAAAAACACTAGGATGATGATGAAATAAATATAGCTGCTCTCTCTCTTTAAAACATATATATATATTGAGATATATATTCCAAATCCCCATTGTGCCCCAACCTCACCCTTTAACAACAAACCGGGTTGCCTACTTGCTTGGCAGTTCCTTAAGTTCTGGAAAGAGATTCTCGACCGGCTGCTCCTCAAACTGATGGAGCTCTTCATTCTGCAAAAAATAAAAATAAAATAAATAAATAAATAAGGCACAGGCAGTCCTCAGCCTATGGCCACAATTGAGCCCACCCTTTCTGTTGCTCAGTGAGACATTTGTTAAGGGAGTAGAAGGCTGGGATTTCTTTGGGAAAAAAAAGGACCCAAAGGAAAACTCCAGAGGCACCATAGAGGAGAGCGGCTAGAAGGCCCAGAGAAGCAAAGTCCATCCGGAGGTCTCACCTCTTTGTAAAGATGGATCGCGGGATCGTTTCCACTCAGAAGGAAGACGGTCTCTGGCCGGTCAGCAACCTGGACTCTACGACAACAAAAGTAGCAGGTCAAAGATGTCAAGTTTTGAAATCCCACCACAATGAGAACTCATCCCGTTCGAACACAGGCAGCGCTCAACGTACGACCGCAACCAAGCCCAACACTTCCGTTGTCCAGTGCGACATTCGTTAAGGGAGTCTGGCCCCGTTTTTAAGGAGACCTTTCTTGCCCAAGGGGTTAAGTGAATCACTGGGATTGTTAAGTTAGCCACACGGGTTGTGAAGTGAATCTGGCTTCCCCTCTAATGGACTTTGCTTGTCCGAAGGTCGCAAGAGGGGATGACGTGACCCCAGGGACGTCAAAACTACGAGTCCCCTGCCAAGCGTCTGAATTTGGATCACGGGACCACAGGCGATGCTGCAACCGTCCTAAGTGTGAAAAATGTCACAAGTCGATTTTTTCCCAGGGCCGTTGCGACTTCGAATTGAACCGTGGTTAAGTCGAGGGTTAGGGTTACAAAATCTGTAGGCTGTAGGTCAAAACGCCAGAAAGGGGCCAGTTTAGGAGCCCTGCTCTGTCGCCAGCTCTGCTCCAAGGGACGCGGGGCGAAGAAAAGAAGGGAAAGAAGAAGTCGTTCTCCCGGGTTTCCGATCGGATCGTTGTCTCCTCTCGAGTGCGGAAGGCGTCTCGGAGGAGACGTGGCTAAAGTAGTGAGTGACTCGCGATGAGGGACGAAGGACTGGCTCATCAAAGAGTTTAATCATAGTTAACAACTTTGGAGACGCAGTGCACCTCCGACTATTTTAATTTAGAAAACTCTTTGGCGGTGTACTCGTCAGCTGGGCGGAGAACTGGAGCATCCTGACTGCAGCTGACAGCCACTCGCTCAGAAAGGGAAGCAGACAAATATAGAAAGCGTATGTTTTCCCTGAATTATTAGTCATGACAGCCTTACGTCATCTCCAGGTTCATGAACATCATTTGCTGGGGAATAACCAATTTTCTTTTCTTTCTTTCTTTTTCTCTTTCTTTCCTTCCTTCCTCCCTCCGTCCTGCATTCTCCTTCCTTCTTCCTTCCATTCCTATGTCCTCCCTCCCTCCCTCGTCCTGCCTTCTTCTCCTTCCTTCCTTGTTCTGCCTTCCTTCTTCCTTCCATTCCCATTTCCTTCCTCCCTCCCTCCCTCCGTCCTGCATTCTCCTTCCTTCTCCCGTTTTCTTCCTTCGTTGTCCTGCCTTCTTCTTCCTTCCATTCCTGTCCTTCCCTCGTCCTGCCTTCTTCTCCTTCCTTCCTTGTTCTGCCTTCTTCTTCCATTCCCATTTCCTTCCTCCCTCCCTCCCTCCGTCCTGCATTCTCCTTCCTTCTCCCGTTTTCTTCCTTCGTTGTCCTGCCTTCTTCTTCCTTCCATTCCTATGTCCTCCCTCCCTCCCTCGTCCTGGCTTCTTCTCCTTCCTTCCTTGTTCTGCCTTCTTCTTCCTTCCATTCCCATTTCCTTCCTTCCTCCCTCCCTCCGTCCTGCATTCTCTTCCTTCTCCCGTTTTCTTCCTTCGTTGTCCTGCCTTCTTCTTCCTTCCATTCTCATTTCCTCCCTCCCTCCCTCCTGCCCTGTCCTGCCTTCTCTGCCCTTCCTTCCTCACCTTTCCTAAAAGACAAGTAAAACCCCGATGTGCGGAATGTCTGCACGGATACGGCCGCATTAACGTCCCGCAGGGGAAGGTGGCTAATGGCGAAGGCCAAAGCTTTGCTCGCTTTGTTGAGGTACGTACTCTGCGTGGTACAGCTGGAAAGGTGTGAACTGTAATTCCAGGTTCAGGCAGCTTTCTGTGAAGGGCAAAAAGGCACAAAATTAACGTGCATAAGAACCAATGAGAAACAGGCATGATTCTCAAGCTGAGAGGAAGACAGGCTGTCCTTGACTTACAACCGTTCGTTGGGTGACCGTTCAGTCACAACAGCACTGAAAAAGTGACTTACAACCAGTCCTCGCACCTACGACTGTCTCAACATTCCTTACAGTCATGTGATCAAAATTCAGGTGCTTGACAAGCGACCTGTGTTTTCTAAGGGTCACTTGGTTGCCAGAGGGGACCTTCCCAAGCAGCTTCCAGCAAGCAAAGTCAACGAGGAAAAGCCAGATTCACTCAATGACCATCTGATTCATTTACCAACAGCAGGTTAACCGTGGTTAAAAAGGTCATAAAACCAAGTCCGGCTCATTTAACAGCTGCCTTGCTTAGCAACGGAAATTCATGTCCCAATTGTGGTTTATCACATTTGGGGATTATGAAAGGGTCCGAGAGAGGTAATATCCTCAAACTGCACCATCGAGGACTGAGTATTATCCCAGCTAGGTACAATTTCTGAGATATTCTTTTAAAAACATACCCAGCCAATTGTCTGCAAAAGGAGTCTTGACCTTGATTGCAAGGTAAAAAAGCGTTGCATGCCGGTTCTTGTAGTCATCGTGGTTTCTATCGGTTGGTGCAACTATCTCGGCAAAGCAGCAGTCATATGGAATCAATTCTTTTAAAAAGTCATATTTTTTTTATAACAAGAAGACATTTGTCCCAGGAGCAACTGCATGAATGTTCTCGCTATTTTTCTTATACCCAGCTCTCAAAAGGCTCTTCAGAAAACCTCAAAGAGGCCAGGGAAGCAGAAACAAGACAAAAGAGGGCATCGGAGAACAGAGTTGGGTAGAGAAAACTCACGTGCAATAGAATCCAGATTATATTCAGAGCCAGGCTCATAGTCGCAATAAATATTAAGGAAGGGGCTGGCTTTGTCTCCAGAATCCTGAAAAGGAAAAATAAGGCCATTAAAAAAATTGCTGCCAATCATCCCATCCCACCCAGTTGCTAAGCAATAGCAAGAAGAGGCGGAATAACCAGTAATAAGTCAACTGGGAATATGAGGGACAGGGGACACTCCCAAAAAAAGAAGAATCCAGCCCCGTTGAGACATAGAAAAGCATAGATCTCAACAGAGTGTCCTCTAGATCTTAATCTGTTTAAAGCAGCCTTGTCCATATGTATGGGGACAGGTCCCCTTCGATTTATGCAAATGAAAAATCCAGACAAATCCATGGATTGAAAGAACCCAAAGTCAGCTCTGGCCATTTGCACAGCTTCCAGTAATTGTGCTTCATTAGCAATCCACCTACACTTGCAAAAAACGGAAAGAACAAACTAAACTTGCGTCGATGCTGACAGATTCAGCTTTATTCACGGAAGTCGGATCAAGCACTGGGGGACTTGCATCATTGCAGTTTGCACAGGTGCCCTCTGCTGTTTTAAATGGTTAGTTTCTGTGATGCTAAAACTGAATTGCTCAGATGTACTAGAGACCTTAGAGGCAGAATAGTCTGGGTCATTAGGCATAGGTTTAAAAAGTATACAATACAGGTGGTCCTTGATTTACAGCCATTTGTAACAATTTTGATTGTTCAAAGTTACGGCACTGAAAAAAGTGACTTATGACCAGTTTTCACACTTACAACTGTTGCAGCATCCCCGTTGTGGGAAATGAAAATATAGCCACTTACTCATTAAGTAAGATAAGTCCCACAGCAATGATTTAAAACAAAGCTTTAGCTCAAACTGTTTCATAATATAAATGAAAAATCTGTAATCTGCTGAGCTGGTGCGTCATGAAATTGCAAAGTAGATAGTTTTACATCTATATTTGGAACACGAGCATTGTAACCGTGGGAAAAGAAGAACTGAAAGTAACAGATGGATGAAGGTTTTAGTTGTACACAGATGCATGCGGAAACTGTTGGTCAGCATGAAAGGACAAGGAACTGATTTTGCAAAATAGTGATTATATGTGGGTGGTCGTTGGGAGAAAGGTATAAAAATGTTAGCTCAAGACCAGCTCGGGGCCATTGGCCTATAGCTGTCCTTTTGGAATCTGCAATTCCATATGGTCCTCATTGCAATGGGTTATTAATGTAAGTGATGTTGTGTTATTATGCTTGCTATGTTCCAAATTATTAGCAAAATAAACCTCTGAATCTTAAAGTAAGATTTATTGTTTTGTGTTGCTGTCTCTTTGTCTTTTCCATTGGGTTTTCCCATGACACCGTGGTCACGTGATCAAAATTTGGCAACTGGCATGTTTTTGAGACGGTTGCAGTGCCGCAGGGTCACGTGATGACCTTCTGCGACCTTCAGACAAGCAGAGTCCATGGGGAAGCCAAATTCACTTAACAGCCGTGTTACTAACTTAACAACCGCAGGGATTCACTTACCAACGGTGGCAAGGAAGGTCATAAAATGCGCCAAAACTCACTTAGCAACTGTCTTGCTTAGCAATGGAAACCTGGGGATCAATTGTGTCGTAAGTCAAGGACTAGCTGTATTTACAATTCTTGGGGAGAGGAAAATAAAGATGAACTGAACAAAAAAACCAGGATAAGCAGAAAATAGGGATCTCTTTCTCCCTCTGTTCTGTGTGAGCAGAGCTAAATAGTAATTGGGTAGGAGGCCCCTGGAAATCCCAAGACTGTAGGCAGACTGAAAAGCTGAAAAACATCTCAGAAGGGATCAAATGACTTCCCTACTGCTGTCAATAAGATTATATAGCTATACCCCGAAACCAGCAGAATTAAATCTAAATTCAAAGAAAATACGGTTCCATGGAAAGCTTTTTGCTGAAATGCAGCTTTACAAGAATCTATAAGGTACCTAAAGAGAACAGCCGCTCAGTAGCAGAGTTTTGTGACCAAATCCAGAGCAAAAATTGAGTTCCAACAACAGCAAAGAAAATATTTGATTTTTGCAGCCTGCAACACTTCTGCAAAAACACTGCACACCTTAAATGAACATAACAAAGGTAGGCACGTACTGAAACAAATTGCAAGAAAAACAATGAATGAAATGACCTGCCTACCTTAATGAAGGTTATTCCCACGACAAGGCCTCTTTTGGGAGGTGGTTTGTGGAAAGTATCAATAGAAACAATCTCAGCATCAACTGGGGAAAAAAAAAAGCTAATTATGTTATGCAAGCCTATCGAAGATCACAGAAAGAAAATCATCTCCTCTTGCAGGCAGCACACGGTTACATTTTACACATGTAAACCAATTGTAAGGTAAATTACATCAGAAATGGAAATCATTTCTAACTTGGAATCTCCTTCATACAGGGAATCCTCAACCATAGGGTCACAATCGAGCTCAAACTTTCTGTTGCTAAGTGAGAAATTTGTTAAGTGAGTTTGGCCCCATTTTATGACCTTTCTGGCCACTGTTACTAAGTGAATCACTGCAGTTAATAACATGGTTGTTAAGTGAATCTGCCAGCCCCATTGACTTTGCGTGTCAGAAGGTCACAAAAGCTAATCACATGACCCCGGGACACGGCAACCGTCATAAATATGAACCCGTTGACAAGTGTCTGAATTTTGATCCTGGGAAGGCTGCAACAGTTGTTAAGTGGGGAAAATGGTCACAAGTCACTTTTTTTCAGTGCCCTTGTAACTTCAGATGGTCACTAAACGAACTAATCATCTTTGTTCCTCTTCTCTCTGCCCTCTTTCCAGAGTCTCAACATCTTTTTTTATAATATGATAACCAGAACTGGATGCAGTCTTTCCAAGCGTGGTCTTACCCAACTATTATAAAGTGGTATTAAGACTTCACGTGATCTTGATTCTGTTAATGCAGCAGGGAAGGCCAGGCACCAGCCCCCAGCCTCTCCCCTAAACCCCCCACCCCAGACCCGGACAGCCCCCCCCCCGCCTCACCTGGGATGTAGGTGAACTGCACCTCCCTGGCCACCGGCCGCAGATTCCGCCTCATGTCTTGGTAGCGGAAATAAGTGACCTTCCCTTTGAGGGTGGCCGCCAGGAGCCCCCCCGGGCCTTCCCCGGGTGTCCCCCCCAGCCCAGCCGCGACCTCTGGGCCCCATTGGGAGAAGAGCTCTCCTCCCCCGGCTTCCTCCGCCCCCGCGGGCCCCTCTTGCCCTCGCCCGCCCCCCCTCGCCGCCCCCGGCAAGGCCGCCAGCCCGTAGACGTTGCTTTGGGAGGAGAAGCGGGTGAAGCTGTCCTCCAGGAAGGGGCAGCTGCGGGGAGGCTCCATCCCGACTCAGGCACCGCTGAGGACAGCCCCGTCCTCCATGTCTTCTCCCCGGGACGCGACGGCAAGAGGGGGGGGCTTTCAACGTTAGCAGTCGCGCTGCGGGTGACGTCTCCGGGAGGGCGGAGCGTCGTGGAATATGCGCGTTCGATGACAGCAGGGCGAGCTGGAGGCAAGGCGGTGACGTCATCTACAGCTAGGCTGGAAGGTTTGAGCAGCTTTGGGGCTTTGTTTTAACTCCAAGCTAAATTGAAATTATTTAACAATGTGGGCTTCCTTCTTTCCACATTTAATACATTGCCTAGTTCCCCTCTTCGACTGTGGGCATTGTAAGAGACCTATGGTGACCTCAAAGTGACTTTTTAGAAAGACGGGACTTTTTCTTAAAAAAAAAAAAAGAGAGAACAGCATCGTGAGAAATTTTTAGACTCAACGTACTTGAAAAAGTTTTTTTGCCATTTCAAAAGGTCTCAACAAAGGATTTTGTAATCCATTAAAATTGCTAACAGGCTTCTAATTTAATGAATGCCTGTCTTAGTTACCTATCTTCTCCTCGCCATACCCCAGTTTAAAACCCACATTGGCCATTATGCCTCTTTAATAAAAATTACTCTCAGATTCCTGATTTCTTCTCCTGTAATAACTTTTAACAGTGTTTTCTCCCAATTCCAGATAGTCCTCGGTTTACAGCCACAGTTGAGCCCAAAATGTCTGTTGTTAAGTGAAACAACATTTGTTAAGGGGGTTTTGCCCCATTTTACGATCTCTCTTGCCATAGCTGAACCACTGAAACTGTTAAGTGAGTAACACGGTTGTTAAGTGAATCTGGCTTCCCCCATTGACTTTGCTTTTCAGAAGGTCACAAAGGGGGATCACATGACCCCGGGACGCTGCAGCCGTCATAAATATGAGTCAGTTGTCAAGTGTCTGGATTTTGATCACGTGACCATGGGAGATGCTGCAACAGATGTGTGAAAAACGGTCATAAGTCCCTGTCTCAGTGCCATTCTAACAGTCACTTAATGAACTGTTTTAAGTCAAGGATTATCTGTACTTTTTCCTATTTCTTTAACTTATTTAAATCCCACCCACCCCCAACCACTTTTGTGCTTCAGCCTCTTCAGGACTGTGAAGAGGCTGTGCAGTGTTTTTTTTTTTAACCAAAGGACATGACATAGAAATGGAGGTATTGGCTTTTAAGGTAATACAAGATCCAGTTTGAGTCACAAATGCCAGCTTCATGCTTTATTTCTAGTTTGTACTGTTGACATGGCAAGAATAGTTTACAAAACTCTACTGGTCTAAATCACTCCAGGAGGCAGCTAATCCAGGTTATGCTTCCACGAACAAGTCCTACTGTCTTTTCTAGTCTGGCTGGTTTTACTACTTCCACATCACTGGCCATTAGTTCTGTGACAATAGGTGTGCCCACGAGCAGCAGCAATATGGGATAGCACAAAACGTTTTATGACTTCAGAGCTACATAAAGCTTGAGATAAAGCAAGTTCTGGAGTCAGGTCAAACTTGGGACTTCAAGGAAACCCAGCAAGTCGTGGAATCTGGGCGTAGTCCAATTCTTCTGAACTAGGGATAACTTATGTTAGTATTGAATGTAAGACAAAGAAACATACTCTCATTTAGATAGCATCTTGGAGGATTTACAGTGTAAGCATTTAATTGCTTAACATATAACAACTATTGTTGTGGGCCTTTGTTTTGGCAGAGGATATCAGCCCCCTTCTTTCAATCTGCCCTCCCTCCCCCCCAGGCTGGCAGGTGTTGCCCTTCTCTGGATGTAATGTAATTGCTAGAAAACCAGCTACTTCCTTGCTGCAAGCCTTGTGGACACCTCAAGTTCAGCCATGTTCAAACTGGCCATCTCTGGACTGCAAGTCTTTTCATTCCTGACAATTATCACCATTTTCCAGGTGGTTTTATGGCTGGGTAGATATGCTTCTCAAAAAGCACTGAGGTTTAGCAAAAGTTACTTCAGTGCCAGCAGGGGAAAAAAAAAAAGAGATTCCAATTAAGGAGGAGAAAATTCAGTGCCCTGTATAGAGAGTTATGTAATTTAAAGTAATCTTGATTTAATTTGCACAATTGATATGGGGACGTTCTTATTTGTTATGCAACTTCAGAGTACCTCTCACTCCTGTAAGCAGGACTTCTCATCCAAATCTACTGCGGTCACAAAAATTTGTACACAGACGAACAAACACACACAGGCACGCACGCACGCACACACACAGAGGCAGCCAAATTCAAGCATGCAGGTGTATTTTTAGACGGGTAGAATCACAGCCAGTGTTCAGGAACAGGATCACAACTTAGAAAAACTGGTGGGAAAGGGGATCCAGAGGGAAATGGAGCAGGGAAGAACAAGGAGAGATGGGGCTTGAAAACAAGCAAGACATTTATAGAAAGCAACAGAAATTTTAAAGTTAGGGAGGCTATAATCATACTCGACGCTAACACTGTTTCCACATGCAAAGTTGGGTGTGTTTTTTTCTTCCTTTTTATTGTTTCTTGTGTGCAAGTTATTTCACTATTAGTTGCTTTCCGGTAGACATTTTGGAACATGCAACAGAATTTAAGTCCACCTTCCAACAGCAGAGTAAGGAAACATTTAAATATGAGAAATCTTCATGAAGATGCTAGATTACATGATAAAGCTCTTTCTCTTAAAGCAAAGACAAGAGGGGAAAAAATACAGCAGCTTCATGAGGATGTATACAGAACACCTGGCTGGAAAAATGCTCTCTTCAAACTAAGCCAGGAGGGAGAATCATGCGAGACGAGAGATCGAGACAGCTTGCACAGAGCTTCTAGTTTTAAATTAGGAGGCTTTGGGGCTACCTGCTGCATAGTTCCGAGATTGATCTGCCTCTTGTCGAGGAGGAATAGGAGACTGAATATCCTTTATCACTCTTGAGATGGATATACAACACCATACTTCTAACACCAATCTCTAAAGCCGAGCTGTCCAATCTTGGCAACTTTAAGACCTGTGGACTTCAACTCCCAGAATTCTGGCTGGCTGGGGAATTGAAATCCACCAAGTCTTAAATAAATCTGCCAAGGTTGGACACCCCTGCTCTAAAGGGATAAACTGGGCTAGCGCACATAAATTAAGGTAGTTCGGGGTGCAAGAAAGAAAACATGGAATGAAGCCCAATTATTTCATACAGCTCATCAGCAACAGCCAAATAATTTGAAACGAGGCAGGCGAGAGACGCTTAGCAAGCCCGGCTCCTTCATTTAGAGATCAGCGCCATTCTGTCCACCTTTAAAATATTATTTTGGAAGAAGGGTTGACCGAAACTCACGGAAGGGGCTCCCTAGCCTTGCAATGCCTGTTGAAAAAAGGGAGCTGGAGCTGCTGTGGTCAAAGGGGGGGGGGGAGATATGAGATGAACCCACAAATATCATCAGGCTGTAATTTCTGCTGTAAAGAAGAAGCCGTTTTTCCGTATCAGTTTCCGTTAAAAGATTTGGGGGAGAAGGAAAAGAGAATGGCACCATCAACAAACCCAACTTACTAAAGATGCTTTAAATATTAAACCATCAACGAAGCCACGGGGAGGGTGTAAATGCTGACTCGGGAAGCGAGGCAAGGCTTGGGAGGGCTCCAGAGCTCTCCGGAGCAGCCCACAGGTGAGGCACCCCAGCCCTGTTTACTGCAGCGCAAAGAGGCGGGATGAGAAAAGGAAGCGAAAATGAAGAATTTGCCACTTGAGTCTAATTCCTTCGTGCCAAGACCGTCTCTTCCCCCAGAGCTGATCCAGAGTTCTGCAAATAACGGGCCGGAGGACGGAGGGCGAAGGGTTTTGTTTTTTTTTAACGCAGATCTTCCTCTTCACCCTGTATGGTTTTCTTGATGCGCAGAAGCATGGTGGTCAGCCATTGGTCCAGGCGAGAGATTGAGTCGTATTCCTTCACCTGGTGGAGGGGAAAAGAGAAATGTGGCCGGGAATATTCTATTAACAGGAATTTAAATGACATAGGACCACGACTGTGCCTGACGTTTCTGTTGCTGAGAGATTTGTTAAGTGAGTTTTGCCCCATGTGACCACCTTTCTTCAGGGAATCCCTGCAGTTAAGTCAGTGGCATGGTTGTTAACTGAATCTGGCTTCCCCCATTGGCTTTGCTTTTCATACGGTCACAAAAGGAGATCACGGGACCCCGGGACGCTGCAACTGTGATAAATATGAGTCAGTTGCCAAGTGTCTGCAACTTGATCATGGGATCACGGGGAGGCTGCAACAAGTTTAAGTGCGAAAAACTTGTAAGTCATTTTTTCCCCCAGTGCTGTTGTAACTTTGGTCACCAAATGAAAAGTTGTAAGTTGAGGACTACCTGTATTCCCACCCTCCCCTGGTCATTCTCCTTCCAGATGAGCTGCGACTGCAGCTCCAGAGTTTCAGGCCGTTTGCAGCCTTCCAGCCTGTCTACTTGCAGAGCCAATGGTGGACCCACTCTCTTTCAAGCTTGATGTTCCCTAGATGTGTTGCATTTGATCGTCCATGATCACATAATTGGAATCCCAGGTGTTCAGGAGGCACCAAGTTCGGGGGGGGGGGAATGAGCTGGACAGTAATGGAAAGGAAGAGGATAACCCCAAACTTACTGATTCAGTGTAACTGTCAATATTCTGCTCCTCGTGAGCATCCAACAATTTCTAGGAAAGAAGACAGGACAGGGGTGAGGCATTTCTAGATCAATTCCCAAACAAAGCAGTATTGACAAGACGGCAAGGTTCAGCCGCTGACGCAAGGGAATTAGAAGACTCGTTGGGGGCCGAAGAGCCCGTCGTTGCTTTTGTGGACATGGTGTGGTCTTGGGTAGACCAACCTCATATAAACCATCAAAGGTAAAGCTTTCCCTGTCAGTCATGTCCAACTCCAGGGCACGGTGCTCGCCTCCGTTTCTTGGCCAAAGGAGCCAGAGTTGTCTGAAGACAATCTGCATGATCAGGTGGCCAGCACGACTATACGCCAAGGCTGTTACCTTCCCACCAAAGTGGTACCTGTTAATCGACTTGCATTTGCATGTTTTGAAATGCTAGGTGGGCAGAAGGCGGGGCAAGTAGCAGGACACACCCCATTGGGTGGAGCTCAGATCTTGAACCCAGGCTGTCAGCTCTCCAGCTGACAAGCTCCGTGTCTTTAACCGCTGAGCCACAGAAAAAGCATCCTGTAAGTTTAACTAGCCAAACATCTCCAGTCTTTTCTGGAAATCTAACTCCCAGTGCTTAAGAACAATGCCATCATTGTATGTCTTAGCTCAGGGGTAGGCAACCTTGGCTCTTTTATGACTCGTGGATTTCAACTCCCAGAATTCCTGAGCCAGCCACGCTGAGGGGAAAGGGAGAGGTTTCCAAGCTGAGCCATGCTGGCTCAGGAATTCTGGGAGTTGAAGTCCACGAGTCATAAAAGAGCCGAGGTTACCTACCCCTGGCTTAGCTCCTCCTTCTTTGCTGACCAACCGTGCAATTAATTTCTAACTCACAACTGCTGCAATCTTTGTATAATATCACTCGAGTCTTGTAGCTAAAAATCTAATCCAAGTTTACCGTCGGTACGTTGAGACTGAAAATGTCTGCTTCCTATCAGATGCATGCATTCAGTCAGACTGGCCTTAAGACTCGATGCGAACTACTCACTTTGACCAGTTTGCATTCCCTGGAATCCGAGAAAGCCGGGAACATCTCTTCGTACTTCTGTACAGCCAACTGATTTAAATGAAGGAAAAGAACGGAATCCCAGTTAGGGGCTGTGTGAATCAAAAGGTAAAGGACTTCAGGTTTTACCAAAGGTGAAACAGCAGACAAGCCTTTCAGACTGCAAGGCCTCGTCCTGCATTAAAATACTGCACAAATTACTTTTAACTACAAGGTTTCAAGCCTGGACTCAGAAATTAAACTTTCTGCTTCTCTTCCTCCACCCACCTGTTGGGCACAATGTGATGGAACTCAGTTACCTGTTTTATTGCTCAAGCTTATACACAGGAATCTTCCCAGACTGACTTGGCTACACTAGATAAGGTTCAAAGGCATTAAAGGGGAGGGTCAGAGTTCAATCTCTTGTGTCCACCTAAGGATTCCAGACTAATTTCCCATTTGACTCCTCCCCTGGACTGGACAGTCTCTCTCCAACACCTTCAATACAAACCTCTTTCTGGGGGATTATTAAAGCAAAAATAAAAAGCCTATTTGTCACGAGGGTCAGGAAGTTACGACAGCTACTTTTCTCACACATACACACCCTTAAATCCCCTGCACATTCTGAAGGAATCAGAGTCCTTCAGGCATAGAATCCTTGGCCTGGAGCCCCCTCAGTACAAAGTTTTACAAAGGAGCATCAATAGGAGACATTGCATGTGTCCTGTTCCATTTTTACTTGTCAGTTTTAACCTGTTTTTTTAATTTTTAACCTATGGTTTATTCACATATGGTTTTAAGCTAGATGGACAGTGTAGAAATTTAAAGAAATTGCCAATTATATGCCTCTGCACAGGCTCGGTATTTATGGACACTACTTGACAGAACTATTTACTGAGACTTTTAATAACAGATTATCTTATTTCCTTCAGGGCACAAATATATATGTAGTCACTAGAGCCGTAAGTTTATACTCGGGGCTGCCCAACAGCGAAGGTGTTTTATGGAACACATTGGGATTGCATGCAGTGGTGAATTCACTTAAACATATGCTGACTTTGAGGCCTCATCAATAAAGAATACTGTAAAAGCTTTACCAGATTTCTAGAAATAAAACGACATTGTCCAAACCTTGGCATTGAGCATGTCAATGCAGAAATGACAGAGGGCTGCTTTGAAAAAGTATTCCTTTGCACTGTATTTCAGCAAGGGGCTGTCCATGGCACTGGTCCCCACCTGGAGGTTGCAGGAAAGGTGGGGGGAAGGGGAGAAGAAAATCAGAAAGGGGGGTTTGCTTTGAAGGAAGCTTTAAAAAAAAATGGAAGAAAATGATATGGTATTTATGCCCTCACATGCAGGATTGAGCACCTACCACAAAAGAGACATGAAGATGTTTGCCTTTTAGAATGATATATCCCCAGACATTCAAACTGCCCCAATATTGCAATTCTTTAAACAAATCTTTGGGGTCCTTGGTGCTGAGTTTCGTTGTTTTCTTGCAGATGTTTCATGAGCCAACTAGGTAACTTCATCAGTGCTAGAAGGGAGTGGAGTCCGTGGTTTACAAACCCCACTCCTTTTCTAGCACTGAAGTTATCTAGTTGGGTCATAAAACATCTGTTAAGAAAACCATGAAGCTCAAGAGAGCACCAAGGACCCCACAGTTCAATCCAGAGCTACAAATATTCTCTTTCATTGAAAAAAACCATAAAAATACCCCCCCCCCCCCAAGCTCTGAGACAAGTTTGGTGTGTGTCCATTTGGTATTGACTGGGTTATAGTGTATGTCATGTTCCTCTGACGTTATGCTTATTCTTGTGTGTGTTTCTTGGGTTTGTCCTTTAATGTATACATTCTTCAGAGTCAGTGCTGGCTGAGTAGCGTTATAAATGAGCAAACTCATGAATTACCTGACGTTTGGCAAAAGCAGAACTAGTCACAATACGTTTGTAGAATCCATAGAAGCAGCATCCCTGTTTCTCTTAACTCAAAACTCCAATTGCCCTGTTTTCATTAAAACTGGCAAATCTCAGCCCTGGTAGATTTTTGTTTTCACACCTATATGGTGGTTCAGTATGTTACAAGAGGCGCGGTTTTATGAAGATTCAATGGAAGGGGGGGGGGGAGAACAGAAGTAACTGGACCTGCTCATAGATTTCAACAGCTTTTGGGTACTGCTCCAGCTGAGCTGCATAGGTAGCCACTTTCAGCAAACATTTGTTGGCAGAGCTGCAGGAAGGAAGAAAAAAAAAAAAAGGATTGGAGGCAACTGGACACGGAAAGGCCAGCAACTCTTCTTCCCCACCTGCCAACACAGCCTCCGTCATGCCCGCCCGGGCAACATCAGTGGACCCCCCAAAACACCCAAAGTAGCCGAGGCCCAAATGCAAAATGCAAATGCAAGTTTAAAAAGTAGCTCGCATGGGAGAAAGTTGGGTTTGCATTTCGCCAGGCTTCTCTTGCTAGTCTAGAGAAACTAAGAGCAGAACTGTACTTTTCAAGGCAAGCACTGAGGATAACGTGTCTAGGCGGAGGGTCACTTAAGAGGCATTTCTGACTTCTTATGTCTTGAAGCTGCTGCCTAAGCAATAATCCTTTCTCCGTGTAACTAAATTCAGAACTAATCCATTCAGACTAGATAACGCAAAAGGGAGTTGGACCCTACTTGTGAACTATTATGAAAAGAATGATGCAACATTAGATGGCTGGTGGCCTGAAGACACTCCCACCGCCATGTTAACTTCCTAGCCTTTGAACTTTTAACCCGATTCAGTTTTACTGGTAAGCTTTAACTTGCTTCAACTCTGTTCTCAAGCTATGCTTTTATTCATATCTTCATATGGTTTTATTCATTTGTTGTAAAATGCCCAGAGTTACTTAGGTAAGATGAGTGGTGTAGAAATTTCTGGGAGTGATGAAGCTGCTCGTTCTGATTCCAGAGATAATGTGTGCCTGAGGCACCGATCAAGCAGTGATATCTTGTCCACAGCTCCTCTAGCAATATCAATAGCACTTATATACCGCTTCACAGTGCTTTATAGCCCTCTCTAAACGGTTTACGGAGTCAGCCTCTTGCCCCCAACAATCTGGGTCCTCATTTTACCAACCTCAGAAGGATGGAAGGCTGAGTCAACCTTGAGCCGGTGAGATTTGAACTGCCAAACTGTTGGCAGTTGAATGAGCCTGCATTCTAACCACTGCACCACCAGGGCTCCTGGAAAAACCTTTGACGCAAATTTACTCACCTGGGGCAGATTTCAAAGGACTGCTCCCTATCTCCAACAGCGCCCCAAAGGAGACCAAGTCATTTGGGACGAAGTTTATAGAGAACTGTATTTTAAACCTGTGGCAGCCATTCACATGGAGAAAGCAAAAACTGGTCTAATAAGTAGTCAAAATAAGGCTGTATTAGTAATGTAAGCTTAAAGTCAGAGAAGTACAGTTGTGTGTGTGCTCATGAAAACATGAAGTACCAGCCAAGCCAGAGCCATTACTTTTAGCTTTGGTTCAGGGAACTGAATCACAAGATCCACTTGAAATATTATTTTAGCTTGCCGACAGTGAAACACAAAAGCCCCCTGACCATTTCCAAAACAGGTAAGCTGTCCATCCAGCTTTGATTCTTTTAAATCAGTCTGTTTTCTGAGGCCTTCCTGACAAGCAGGAATGGAACCATCATAAAGCAGTGAGCCCGTAGCAGAAATGCAAACAGGAAGTGCTTGAATTACCTGTTTGATTCTTCACCTTTATAGTAATCTGCAGCTTGTTCGTAATGAGCGATTGCCTGGAAAGGAAGAAAAGAGAAAAACAAAGAGAACTGAGCATATATGTGGTTTGGGTTGAGAAACACATCCATACACTTTTTCTCTGCAAGACTTTAGCAGACTCTCCCCAGGGAGTTCATAAATAGCCAGTATTCCTTGCACAATAGAGCACTGCATGCCAAAACAACTAGACAGTTTTTTTCCTCATGCCATCACTCTGCTGAACATCTAATTATCACAGTGCTGTCTTAGATGTAAAGATATTTACCCATGCAGTAGGGCTGTGTTACTATTATCCTTCTCATCTTTTCTACTACTGCCTCCTATTTTTATCTCATGATTATATTACCTTGTTTTTTGTAGGTACATTGAGAGCTTATGCACCGGAGACAAACTCCTTATGTGTCCAATCACACTTGGCCAATAAAACATTGTATTTTATTTAAAGACTCCAGCCTTTCTCCATTGTGGCAGTTAATAGTAGGTCATTTGCAATGAAAGACACGATCCTCTTGTCTTTCCAATCAAAAATTGTTCAAAGCTTCTAAATGAACTTTTAGTTCTGAATATAACTCTGACTACAAACTGGCTTAATAAAGCATTACACCTAATTCCTGGAGCCCATCCATTCCTCTTCTCTGCCCATCCACCAACTAAATCAAGGCCCTTGGAAACGTGGGTGTTAGCAGCAGGAGAATTGAAAATGAGCTTTTCAAAAGTTATCTCAATCTCAACAATCCTCTTCTGGGAAACAAGGATAGGGTACAGGGTAAAAGTTGCCCAGAGCCGCTGTTACAGTGAGAGGGACGGCACATAAATTGAATGAGTAAATAAATAGCACACCATTGTGGACTCGGGGAGAGAGTGGAGAACAGGAGGGGCCTGGCGTGCTGTGATCCATGGGGTTGCGAAGAGTTGGACATGACCACTGTAAGCAAGCTTATTGAGACGGGGTCTACATGACCTGCCCATTCACCGTACCTTTTCGATGTCCACCAGCTCAGTCTCATAGATCTCAGCTATGGTTATGTGGTGCTTGGCTGCAATGGTGAAACGCCCCTGAAAAAGGAAGCCCAGAGAAATAGAATGAATTAGAAACCAACATTTGGGCACAGCTGGATATCTCCCACCCAAGGCAGTGCTAATCCATGGGTGATCATCCTCAACTATTAATACCACTTTACAATGCCTTGGTAAGGCCACACTTGGAATACTGCATCCAGTTTTGGTCACCACGATGTAAAAAAGACGTTGAGTCTGGAAAGAGTACAGAGAAGAGCAACAAAGATGATCAGGGGACTGGAGGCTAAAGCATATGAGGAACGGTTGCTGGAATTGGGTATGTCTAGTTTAATGAAGAGAAGGATGAGGGGGGACATGATAGCAGTCTTCCAATATCTCAGGGGTTGCCACAAAGAAGAGGGAGTCAAGCTATCCTTCAAAGCACCTGAAGGCAGGACAAGAATAAATGGATGGAAACTAATCAAGGAGAGAAGCAACCTGGAATTAAGGAGAAATTTCCTAACAGTGAGGACAGTTAATCAGTGGAACAACCTGCCTCCAGAAGCGGTGAATGCTCCAACACTGGAAGTTTTTAAGAAGAGACTGGACAGCCATTTGTCTGAAATGGTATAGGGTTTCCTGCCTGAGCAGGGGGTTGGACTAGATGACCTCCAAGGTCCCTTCCAACTTTATTATTATTATTAAGATGTTGAAATCAGGCAATTATCCTGAACCTCCAGATTCTATAAAGGTCATAAAATCAGGCATGACTTATTTAACAATCACCTTGCTTAGCAACAGAATTTCTGGTCCCAATTGTGAAACTGCCATCTACCTACAATGGGGGTGTTTATTTCATCTATGGGCAATTCCGATGCACAAACTTTTGTCAGCATTATTACAGTACTATGCAATTTGTGTGCTAGCCAGACAATTCCCCCCCCCCCACATACCACTTGTGGTTCCTTGTTTGGGAGCCATGTCTAAAAAACACCATGTGATTTGTGAAAAGCCATCCTCTGTGTGGGTTTGCCAAGTAAATGTTTTTTTCAAGCATAAAATATTCCTTGTTTTTCATTAAGAAGGGAACTTCTGAATTATATAAGCAGCTTACCATGTCTGTGTAGATCTCAATAGCTCTAAGGAGACAATTAATGGCCTCTATTAAAAAAAAACCAAACAAACAAAGTAAGCCATTTTAAATACAGTAACACAAAGAAACAAAGCCATTCATTCATCAATGCAGCTCCAGCTAACCTCCCTGAAAGGAACAGAAGGCAGGAATATTTATAGCATATTTCTTTTCCTGGATGAGATCAGTAAGTACTTAAGGAAAAGCTGCCGGGTCCTTCTTGGCACCAGGACAGAGTATCTCAAGAACGGATGGGACTTTTCTACATGGTTTGGCATTCTTCCCGAAGTGAGAATAGGGCAAAGAGTTGGGCACCATACTGCAGTTAGTTAAGGACAGACCTAACTGCCAAGGATAAGCAACCTTTGGGAGGGTTCCAATGCTGCCATCGTGTGGCTGCTTGAAGAACTGCAACACTTAACAACTCTAAAAAGACCTCGAATTACAACCGTTCGTTTAGTGACCGTTCAGTTACAAGGGCACTGGAAAAAGCGACTTATGACCGCTTTTCAGTTACAACCTTTGCAGCATCCCCATGATCATGGGATCAAAATTTAGATGCTTGGCAACTGACTCATACTTATGACCGTTGCTGTGTCCCGGGGTCACGTGATCCCCTTTTGCGACCTTCTGACGAGCAAAATCAATGGGGGAAGCCAGATTCACTTAACAACAGTGTTCCTAACTTATCAATGGCAGTGAATCGTTTAATGTCTGTGGCAAGGAAGCATGTAAAATGGGGCAAAACTCACTTAACAAAAGAAATTTTGGGCTCAATTGTGGTCGTAAGTCGAGAGCTATCAAGCTTATCGTTATTTATTTTCAGGGTTAGCAGTGAAGCAGGGAGTCGGGCCGCATGTGAATTATATATATATCTCATTCCATCATAGCGGAGCACCTTGTAACTGGGAAGAGGAAAAACAGCCTGGAAAAATAAAACTGTTGCACCTAGTGCTTAAAAAGTCAAAGCGAGCAGCACCACAGAAGAAATACTTCTAGTAGACACCCACTGGTCCTCTTGGGCAACACCCGGAGAGCTTCAAAAGACTTAATTTCCTGTTATAGAGACTGGCATTATTCCGAGTATTTTTTATCAAGCTAGAAGCAGCAGCAGGTTTCCATGTCCCACCATCTCCTGCTCAAGAGGGAAATTTTTCAATGCCTCAAGGGAGTCCTCAAGCCCATCCTGGCCTGTCCCTAACTCCAATGCACTGTTTTAACAAGAGAAAGAACTGACTGCTATCCAACAACCAGGTTTCCCCTTCAAGATCGGAGCTCTGTCCAATCTCCAAGACAACACAACTCCCTCCGAATTTGTTTTTCTTTGGAACACCTGTTCTGGGTGGACAAGGACCATCCCTCCAGGGGTACAGATTTGTAACCGACACTGTTTGGCTCCAAAAGCAGCCGAATGGTTTCCTTTTCCAAACTCCAATCCCAGGAAAAGCCTTATTATATATATATATTTAAAAAAAAAAGGGCAACCCAAAGGCGTCAAGCATCATATTTAAATCCTTGGGGAAACTCGGTACACAGCTTGGATCGTCTCTTGTTTCATCTCCCTCTTATGGCCGATAATCAGCTTCCAAGTCTCCCAAAAGATTAAACAAATCCCTGGTGAGGATTAGATGCGTTTTCTCCTCAAGTAACATTTTCATCTTTCTGAACTATTGTTGGAGCCACAGTTGAGCTACCGAAGACAGAGCTCTCGATTCAATTGCCCAGCATTTTCTCATGAACAAGCACGAGCAACAAGGCGCAACAGGGATGCCTCCTCTTTCCAGGAACAGACTCAAAAGCAAGAGGCCTAGACAAATTGTGGGTCAGTTGGTAGATCTTGCACTCAAAAGAGACAGAAAAAAAAAAGAGGTAAAATCTTCCTTGTAATCCTCTCCTAATCACAAAGACCCTGGGGAGGAAGAGCAAATTCGTAATGCGAAGCTCAGATTTACTCTAAGCTACACAAAAAGCTGGCTTCTGGGCAACCCAAGATTACCCAAGCTTAAACAGTAAGACATTAAAATGAAGTGTGGACTCATGGATTAGAATTAGGCCTTCTGCAACAAGCAGAGAGTGGTTCAACTGCAACACTGCACCCTAAAGGATGGTATCTCTGTGTATCCTGTTAGGAGGCGAGCTGGCGAGATTTTGCTCTTCGGCATTCTAGCAACATGCAGCTTTATGGCCCGTTTAAAGGCAGAACAAGTTGGCTAAGCATGAAGAGGCAAAGTGTAGTCCACTAATGACATTGGATTAATAAAGCAGATACTCAGAAGGAGAGAATATTTGTAACTTAGGGCTGAACTGTGGGGTCCTTGGTGCTCTCTGAGCTTGGTGGCTTTCTTGCAGATGTTTCATGACCCAACTAGGTAACGTCTTCAGTGAGAGAAGGGAGTGGGGTTTGTGGGGAGGAGGGGGGGAAGGGAAGAGGGAAGGGGAGGTGGAGGAGGACGATGGGGTCCTTGGTGCTCTCCAAGCTTGGTGGTTTTCTTGCAGACATTTCATGACCTAACTAGGGAACATCATTAGTACT
Organism: Azemiops feae; assembly: GCA_023970755.1. Lineage (NCBI taxonomy): Eukaryota > Metazoa > Chordata > Lepidosauria > Squamata > Viperidae > Azemiops > Azemiops feae. Next base: position 601,069 of record JALGBA010003873.1, on the reverse strand, counting down.
ATGTGATTATGCTACTACTGATGATATTACTTATTTAGGTCATGAAATGTCTGCAACAAAAAACCAGGCTGAGAGAGTACCAAAGATCCTGGATACTCAAAATCTTTTCATCCCTATAATGTATTTCAACAGACTAATTACTCATTTTCTCATTTGAGCTGAGCCAGGAAACTATATTCACAGTCTCTCAAGAGAAGCCAGGGCCTTGAAGCTATTTCCATAGGCCAAGAAGATGACCTACAAAAGGAGAAGGTGCTGCATATCTGGACTGTAGGATCATGTGTGACTTGGCCCCTAAAGCAGTTGCTTAGTTCAGTTCCTCTCTTCCCCCTCCTAGTCATGCTCAAAATGACCAAAAGGCTATGTTGACTTATTTTTTTGGAATGATATATATTTGTTGACGCCTGAGGCATTGTTGGTTACACTGCATGATGGAAACTCGCACACTGTAGATTAAACCGGTTTGCATAGCTTTAGTGGAAATGTTGGGAGATATGAACGGATCACCCCCAGGCTCCAAGAGGTAATCCTATCTTATTCTGCTAAGGCTGCACAAATACCTCACCCCACTTTTATTTACCTTGAGGATCAGCCTTTTTGAAAGCATTACCAGCATCCACAAAGCTCATAGCTGCATCGTGCTTGTTCTGAAGCTGGAGATGGAGCTGAGCAGCCTGACAGAACGCATTCCCAGCAGCTACGAGAGAAAGAAAAGAATCACGGGGAATGAAAGGCTAAGGACTTTTTAATAAGTAACTTAAAGTTCAAAACCAGAACTAAATTCTGGTGCTTTATCCTCCTCTGCTAGGAACAAAAGGGTAACAGAAGGAAAATGCCTGGAATGTACAATCTTAGTTACTTTGTTATCATTGCTATTAAATCTTGGGGTCCACACCACTTGGTTGTAGAGTTCTTACTTAAAACAGCAGCACTTCTTTCAGTGCGGCTTTGGGCAGTGGCAATTCCGCAGCCAATGAGGTTAGTGTAAATATTAGTCATGGTTCCATGAAACTAGCCAGAACAGCACTTGCCCAGCCCTTCCTGGTTCCGTAAGATTGTTCAGGTACTTCCAGCAACTCAGGCTGAGGAACATGCCTCTTTATGAGGATGATGTGTGTGTTCTACCAGCAGACAAAGTGATGTATGTATGTATATCTTAGCAAGCCAAATATACCACAGTGTGGGATACAGGATCAAGTAGGCCACATACCACTCCAGTTCTTGGCCATTTTGAACATATTAGCCGCTCTGGCATAGATATCGCATGCTTCTTCAATCCTGGAGGAACCACCTCTGTGGAGGAAAAGAACACGGTGCATCAGCAGAGAGCAGGTAGAATCATTTAGTTGCAAAAGAAGTGTAGGAAGGAGATGGCCAGGCTGAGCCTGAGGGAGGCATCAAAGGCGTCATCAGTCAAGAGTCCTTTTGTGCCCACAAGAGACCCAAATCCAGCCCACTTTGAATTGCATTGACTCTTATCTACCGCCAATTTGCTTGATCCATAAGTAGTTCAAATTCTTGTAGAGAGTTTAAGCTTGCAATAAATCTCTATACCCATTTGAACTGCCTAGTCTTCTGATTTCCCCGGGGCTTCTTAAGAAGTATATATACATATAAAAATACTCTTTCTCCATACTGAATGTCTAACTGTTGTAACGTCTAATATGTTGGCGAACAAAAGAAAGAATATACATAGGTGTGTGTATTAACATCTAAATGTTTACACCATTTTGAATAAGAAGCTACTATTAGCCACATCATTCTAACAAAAAAAAATTGCATGCAATTAAATAATGGCATGGCCGTAGGGGCCCCAAATACAGGTTGTGCATTTCACAACAAGGAACATGAATCAAAGGAAAGGCAAGTATAGCTTTATTTCAATCCAGTTAGTAATGTGATGTATGAACAAAAATATTGTTGTCTAAAGTACATGCCTTTATAAGACATTAAAATGATTAAATTAGATCTGCATTTCACTTTCAGTTGATACTTAGAAAATATTAAAGCACACAAACCTTTGGAAATATCAAGGCCTCCTTTTTTTCCTCCTCTTAAAAATAAATGAGAGAACTATGTGCTAGTGAATTGTCAGCATTAAACAGACTCCAACATAAATAATATAAAAAATGGTGCTTTAGATTTATACCATAATCAAGTCACACAACTTGTACTTTATTGGATTTTAATGTTTTAGTTTAAATAGCATCAGCTACTGAGACTTTTAAAGTATACAACTTAAAAGTGCCCACTACAGTTAAAACACATTGAACCAGACCTCAAGGCTGGAGCTCAAGAAAAATAGTTGACTCATGTTTCCCCAAAACCACGCATCACATGTGCCACAAAATGTTGCACCTAGTTATGCCAGCTCTGCTCTAATACGACTAGTTGGTAGAAAGCTTAATTTTGTCCTGCCATTCTAATATATTCCCTTCCAGAAAGCAATTTCCCTGCTCCATCACTGGAAACCTATAATTCATTTTCTCTGAATCACTTACAGATGGCAGTCAGGCTTTGCCAAATGCCTGAGTTTCAACAAAATAAAACCCAGGAAAAGAAAGTATTTTTAGTTAATGTTCTCTTGAAACATGAGAACCGAAGGGGCCAAACTAAAAGGCCAAGGAACATAGAAATAATATTCCAATGCTTGTATTTTGAGAGAGTAAATTTATTCAGTCAGTTCTGAAAAATGTACAGAATCCAGTTTGGGAGATGTCCAAGCCATAGTGGTTGGAAACCTTGCAGCCTCTAAGGAAAGTTGACATATCAGTCATGGCTTAGCTCAGAGACATGAGTGATAAATTCCAGAAAACATTTTAGCTGTTGCACAAGATACATTACCGGCCTGGGAACAAGCCACAGGGTTGGATGCAAAGAGGCATTTCAAATACCAAAAACTCAGAAAAACTTGGACAATTAAATAGAGCTATCCAACATATAAGCTAAATGCTAGGAAGCCAAAATGTTTCCTCAGACTACAAGTAATTCTGCACAATAGTTTATCCTTCTAACTAAGGACAATTTCTTAAAGAAGTAACCCAAAATACTGCTTGCCAAATAGTTAAGAGGACCTTCTCTTAACAAAGAGGAAAACATGCCATTTTCTTATCTTTTCCAAAGCCAAGGACATGTTTAACATGGAAGGGATTTATGTACTGCCTTATACTAGCCAGTTAGGAATAGGAATAGGAATAGAATAGAGCTGGAAGGGACCTTGGAGGTCTTCTAGTCCAGCCCCCTGCTCAAGCAGGAGAACCTATACCATCTCAGACAAGTGACTGTCTAGTCTCTTTTTAAAAATCTCCAGATATGGAGCGCCCACAATTTCTGGGGGCAAGCTATTCCCCTGGTTAATTGTCCTCACTCTCAGGAAGTTTCTCCTTAATTCCAGGTTGCTTCTCTCTTTGATCAGTTTCCAACCATTGTTTTTTGTCCAACCCTCTGTGCTTTGGTGAATAAAATAACTCTTCTTTGTGGCAGCCCCTCAAATACTGGAATACGGCTATCATGTCTCCATTTCTTCTTTTTTTTTAGTGGCATGTAAACAAGATAAATGAGCATAATAGATATTTTTTAATCCACATAATGTATCAGCTGCCCTCACGCGTCCAAAGCATTTAATCAAGCTTGTATTCTTAAGTCCTTTAAAATCAACACATTCCAGTTTACACAGTTGGCATTTGCTATACATGCTATGAAAAATTGTCTCTTAGGACCTTATTATTTTTGAAATGGACAGAAGGAATCTACGGTAAGTTTGACTGGACCACAAACCTCGGCCAATTTAGCAGTCAGAGTTCTTATCCTAGGAATTGCATTTTGCTCTGAGGTAGATAATTTCAATGGCCTTCTTCCCGGTACTTCCATTAGTTTTTTCTGGGAGTAGAGCTTTGTGAATTTAAGTATTGTTCTATACAAATCCCACCCTGTTACTTCCAGTATGTGACCCCCTAATTGCCTCTGCGCACATAACTATTCCCAGCAAACCTACTACAAAAACAGCTAGGTCACATCGTTATTGTTTGTAAAGGAAGAATCTGGAAAGCAAACATCTTCAAAAGCTGTCACAGCTTCTCTACCTTCTGCCATCTAACACATACCATTAATGTGGGCAATAAAACATAAATTAATCTACAATTATTGACACCCAGGCTTTTATTCACAGCCTGTGGGAAAAAATAAACACCAATGTCCTGCTGCAGAAGTGTGTCCACCTCTCAAGTTGAAGACTTACATTATATAAAATACAAGGAATCAGCCTTTGTCATATACCCTCCATTTTCTCTTTGCCCATCTCCCACTTGGCAACAGTTGGTTGCACTGCCTGTGGGAGGAAAGAGACATATAGCCTTAAAAAATTGTAGATCAAACTATTGCTCTTCCACTCACATCACACTGTCAAAGGGGGGACAAAAACAACTTCTCCTGAACTAGAAACATTACTCAGGTGCATGAAGAAATAAACCTTAAGAAATTGGTTGGGAAATATTATGTCCCACTTAACTGACCTACTTTTGGCATGGGGCAACTATTAACCTCAGTGACTTGGTTAAGACATCCAACATCTATTCAAAATTTGACTTCTGCTTTAGATCGCTCATTGTAAGAAGCCTCTTTCTATATGTGTGCATTTCATTCTCCAGCTCTTTCTGAAATGCAATAGGACTTTGGCGCTCTCAGTTTTGTATCTTGGGAGTTAATTTTGTGTTCTACTATACTGCCCAGAGTCACCTTATTGGAGAAATGGGCAGCATCTAAATTTAATAAATACAATGCAATATGCTTCACTCGCTTATAAATAATCCCTTGAATGCTTTGAAGAATGTTCTTCCATGAAGATAAGCTGGATCTACACAAGTCTTCTTGTGGGTGACCAATTTACTGTTTAATCTTCTGCAAGCTCCTAACACTACATGTAGTCCTTGACTTACAACCACTCATTCAGCAACCAATGCCAGTTATGACAACACTGAATGAGTGGTAGTTACAAACTGGTCCTCAAAGTTCCAACCACTGCAGTGTACTCATAGTTACATTGGGCAAATGGTTCATACTTATGGCAGTTGCAGCAACTTGTGATCACGGGATTGGCATTCACTACCTTCCCTTCACGGCTTCCCACAAGAAAAGTCAATGGGAAAGCCAGCAGGGGAAGCCACAAGTCGATCCTGTAAGTTGCTGCCACCATTTTTTCTCTGGAGGAGTCCTATTATGAAGCATCACCTGCTTACACTCAGTAGTAAGTGCTTGTCTGCAGCACCTTCACCGGCCTGCTCACACTCCCTAGAGCCCACCCACCACCTCTGAGGCTCCCCTGCACTCCCTAGCATATGCATGCAGCCCTTGCCACCCCCCTGTGTTTCCTAGGGCCAACAGCACCCTCCACACTCCTTGCCTGAAGCTCCCATCTCTTCCCACTCAACGTCCTTGCCTGGGGCTTCGTCTCTTCTCATTTAACAATCCACATGATTCTGTAGTTACTGACCTCACTTTATATCCTCTTCATTTAGTACCAGAAATTTTGGTCCCAATTGCAATCATAACTTGGGGACTACTTGGAGAGCTTAGCAGAATTTTAATTTTAGGCAAATGAAAATTTATCAAGGCAGAACACTGAATGACAAAGTACATTGTTGTCCTCTAATATCATCATTCATATCTTTGTCATTCCACGAGAATAATTTAGCACAGGAAATTTATCCTGGTTACGACATCCTTCTATCCTGTTTTGCCAACCGCTAAAATCTGCCCATTTTTTAAATACTGGGCTTCAAGTAAAGAACAGCGCATTCAATCAGAATAGACTAGTTGTTCTATAGTGCTTAACCCGGCTGCCTGCTTGAATTTTTAAACTATATTTCTAGTACCTTGATAAATTTTAAAAAAATCCACTAGCATACTACTACTACTAAGATCCATGGTTTACAAGGTCTTTGAGTTCCTGGCAATGTTGCCCACACATTTTCAGAGCGTTGTTGATTGGGTACTTTATCATTCTTCAGCATCTTTTCTATGTCAGTACAAGACCCCAAATGTGGACAATTATTCCAGCTCCTTCTAGCACTGATATTCCCTAGTTGAAATGTCTACAAGAAAACCACCAAGCTCAGGGAGAGCCCCAAGGACCCTACAGTTCAACCCTGAGCTACAAATATTCTCTTCTATGTGGATAATTTGTAATTGCTTGTTTGCCAGTTTGGGGCAGCCCCTACTGAGATGCTTAGGCAAAACAGGCCTGGGGTTCTTTTTTGGTGTGTAGGTGGAATGTCTTTGAGACGGGGAAAAGGGGCAATTGTGGGTCAAGCATTTTAAGAACAAGGTTTCTCCCTCAAGGTTTCTCTTTAGGGGCAAGTTTCCCCCAAAGTCGACAGGTCTATCCATGATTGTGGTTAAACTAGGATTTATTTATTTTCATGTAATACATGTGTGAAAATCTATTGCCTCGGGCAGGGGTTGGACTAGAAGACCTCCCAGGTCCCTTCCAGCCCTGTCATTTCCCAAATCTGAAACTTCATGAAGGGGTGGATGAGCTGAAGAGTTTGGGCTACAGATAGTCCTCAACTTACAACGGTTCATTTAGTGACCGTTCAAAGTTACAACAGCGCTGAAAAAAAGGTGACAGGACCACTTTGACACTTACGACCGTGGCAGCGTCCCCACGATCCAAATTCGGAGAGTTGGCAACTGGCCTGTATTTATGACGGTCGCAGGGTGTCCCAGGGTCACGTGATCCCCTTTTGCGACCTTCCGACCAGCCAGGTCAACGGGGAAGCTAGATTCACTTAACAACCGTGTTACTAACTTGACAACCGCGGTGATTCACTTAACAACCGCGGCAAGAAAGGTCGCAAAATGCGGCAAAGCTCCCTTAGCCAGTCTCGCTTAGCAACATATATTTCGGGGCTCCATTGTGGTCGTAAGTCGAGGACCACCTCTACTAGAGTGGGCCTAAAACCGTTTTCTGCCCCCAAAAAGCCCGCCGCGACCCCGCCGAAGGGAAGGAAGCGCTGCAAAGCAGCAAGGCCCGCAGTCCAGAGACGAGGCCCGCATTGACAGGTCGGCCGGACGGGCAAAGACGCCTCACGGCGGGAGAAGCCGGCCCGCTTCGGCCCTCCCTCCGGGCTTCCCCCCCTGACAGACCGCCCTTCTCAGGTTGCGACCGCGGCGCGGGGCCTTACCCGAAGAGCCCCGAGAAGAAGCCATGGGAGCCGCGGACCTTCTTGTCCGCCTCGGCGAGCAGCTGCAGCGCCTCCTTCTCCTTGCCGCTGGTGTCCATCGCCATGGCCGGCGCAGAACGGGCCCGCGCCCCGCGAAGAAGCCGAAGCTGAGGGGGGGAAAAAAAGGGCGGGCGGGCGGACGGACGAGCGAGCGCAACTGTCCCCTCACGGCGGTCGCTTTCCCTCACGGCTGAGGGGAAAAAGAGACGTCGCCTGACGCCCCCACGTCAGCACGCACAGCCAATGGGCGGCGTCGGCGGCGTCTGTAATTCCCGCCTTCTCCAGCACGTGACCTAGGCCGCGCCCTCTGGGCCACCGACGCACGCACGCACGCCGCCGGATTCTCTCTCACGTGACCCAGGCTGTGCTGACTCACCAGCATCACGTGAGGCCAGCGGCCTCCACCGCCGCCAGGGAAGACCGCTCCGGTGGTACAGTCCAGCACAGGGGTGGGTGGGGGTGCTAAGGCCGAGTTGGGCTGTACCATTTTTTTATTTACGGGAGGAGGGGGTTGAAATCCGTTTTCCGAGCTACGGAAACGCTTCGCTAAAATGTGCGCCTCGGTTTGACGGTCCTCCAAACTGGCCACGGTCCTCAGCCAGGTGGGCTGTGGATGATGGGAGTTGTAGGCCAGCCGTTGGGCATTCCTCTTCGTCTGCCTCCTTAGATCTCCCACCAGGAAGATCTCGGTTGCTTGGAAATAAGGGGGAAGAACACATTTTTCTAGGCGCCAAATTTGCAAAAGGTTAAGATTGCAACACTCTGGCCTTTGTGGATTTGCTCCAGTAAAGAATTGTGCGGCCCAGACTTGGGGGACTTCAACTCCCAGAATTCCTCAGCCACTACATGCTGGCTGAGGAATTCTGGGACTTGAAGTCCCCCCAAGTCTTCAATGTTGCCAAGTTTGCAGACCCATTATACATCTTGCAGAGGAAACCAGAATCGCAACGTCCATTTCCCGGGCTATTGGAAGTCCCAGCATGCTGGTTGGGGAATTCTGGGAGTTGAAGTCCAAACATCCGAAAGCTATCAAGATTGAGACACACTCATCTACCTCTGTAGCATCCTGAACAGGCTGGACTTTCAGCCTCATCCTGCAAGGCCCTGCCCTAAAACAAGACTAGAACTCACACAGTCTCCCGCTTTCTAGCTGCTTTTAGCCACTACACCCAAGTGGCTCTCTCAAGACAAGAGCGGTGTGAAATAAATCATCGGTTAAATCTGATTAAAAAGTGTTTTTCTCCGTGCAATGCATGCTTGTTGCAAAACTTGGCTTCGCAAATGCATACAGGAAGTCCTCAAACTTACAATGGTTCGTTTAGTGACAGTTCACAGTTACGACATCACTGAAAAAAGTGACTTAGGACCGTTTTTCCACACTTACGACCGTTGCAGCATCCCCGTGGTCACCTGATCAAAATTCAGACGCTTGGCGATTGACTCGTACTTACGACGGGCGAGTGTCCCGGGGTCACGTGATCCCCTTTTGCGACCTTCCGACAAGCAGAGTCAATGGGGAAGTCAGATTCACTTTAACAACCATATTTCTAACTTACCAGCTGCAGTGATTCACTTAACAACTGTGGCAGGAAAAGCCTTAAAATGGGGCAAAATTCACTTAACAAATTTCTCACTTAGCAATCTACATTTGGGGCTCAAGTTGAGGACTCCCTGTACAGTTCCACCTTAAAGGATGCTCAGTCCCCTTGAGAATCAAAGGACATATTCAATGTCAAAGTCCCTTTCAAGTCTTGTTATAAGGTCACTGTTCATATCTGTTAGCTCAGCACTGGAAGAAGGAAGAAACACCATCAGAAGAAGAGATAATTAAGATATTAGACTGTGCTGAAATGGACAGACTCACGCTGAGGATTAGAGAGAAAGAAGATACAGAATATTTTCAAGCATGGAATTTGTTTTACCAACGGCTGGAAAAACGGTATAGAGACTTTGAATATAATTTGTATTACTAAGCAAAACAAAATGTAACCCAGATGACACGATGTTTATCAAGCACTAATGAAAGGTAATAATAGAAAACTAGTAATATATATCTATCTATATCTGTTCGCTCTTGTCCTCAGCATTCTTCTTCTGCAGAAATCAGAAGAAGCTACAGAGGTCAGACAGTCCTTGCCAGGCAAGTCCAGCGTCCAGGCAGCAAATCACAAATGCTGAAGACACCTGAAGGGGGGGGAAATGTAACACCACCACCAACACAATAGCAAAAAAAAAAAAAGTCATCTTTGCAGCCATCACACTGCACGCAGTGAAAGGGGCTTCTAATAACCCCGGCAAATAAGGGCAGGGGAATCCTTTGTCGCTTGCCAGGAGAGGGAGGGAGGGCAAGCTTTCAAAACTAAAAGGCAGAAACAGTCTTCGCCTGGCTGTCTCGGGGTGAATCCCTCCCAATCCAAGGACGCTTTTAGCCCTGCTGGGAACTTTTCAGAGGAGCCCTAAAGGAATCACTTCCCGAAGAAAGGTTAGCCTGTAATCCCACTTGGCTGCACCAGGAGCTGTGAGACCGCAAAGAACTGCAAGCTGCACTCTGCTCCTGATAACAAAGGAGTGAGTATCGGCACAGCTGTTCTCTCCACGTCAGGATGGCAGAAATCTGGGGGTGCCTTTCGGTTGCCTTTGCCTCTTGAAAACTTTTGCTTTGCCGCTCCAAAAGCTGCATTGGACGGGTTGGGGGATTTTTCCACGGGAAGAAGGTGGGATGGGCAGATTGGAATTCCATAAGAAAATTCATCTGTCCCAAAGGAACCGCTGGCTTTCCTGGTTGACGGATCCGGCGAGTGTGTCCGCAGGCAAGATCGTGTTTGAGCCTTTGGTGGGAATGAAAACCTGATTCCCAGTCCCCTTCCAGATTCAAGTAGCTGTGTCTTGAAGCATCTCTTCCGTTATCGGACGAAATTGATTAACCGTGAAACCGATGTCATTGGAGAAATCAATACAGGCAAAAGAATAGATTAAAATTGGCATCCTCCTTTTAAATCGCTGTTCCAAACAGGTACGCTGCACGCACACACATGATATTAGTTTTTGTTTTTAGGTGGTTACAGCAGCATACAGAATTTTTTGAGAGAGAATTAACACCGTCTAATGTGCAACCGATACAGCATCGTTGCTTTTCCTAACCTGGTGCATTCCAGCTGTGCTGGATTACAACTCCCATTCACTCCAACCAGCATGGCCTTTGAGAATTATGGGGCTTGGAATCTTTTTTTATCTTAAAAAAAAAAAAAGAAAACACCGGCTAGGCTGCTCTAGCAATATTGGGGTGCAAACTTTAATTGAATAAATAGCGTATGGGTCTGAGATCACAAGAAACAAGCAACTGAATAAATTGTGTAATTAATTAACCATGTTAAACATACAGTGCCTATTCGTTATAAGCCAATCATGCTAAATAGACTTTTAAAAAAAACCAGACAAAAGAAATCTGGAGTACTAGGACAAAGGGATTTCTAAACAATTTTGTCATATTAATAGTCTGGCTCAGAAAATTCGGGCACTTTGTTCGGAATTTACTTCCGTGGCTTAAGGTCCCAGTTGTGTAAATCCTTCATTTTTTTCATTTCATTCTCCTGCAAGGTGGATTATGTGGAGTTATTTGGCCCCGTAGTAGCTCTTGGTGAAGCAGAAGCCACTAGGTGGGAAAGTATGAAGAGAGGCCCGCTTGCTGTTTCTAATTCTACTCTGCCATTTTTCCCCCTCTTGATCCTCACTGGAAGACCAAAATGGAAGATGTGGGCTCCAAAAGGATCAGTGACTTCTTACAGAAATGCATCAAACTAGAAGACAGCGAGGGGGGCCCTCCACCCAAAGAGGTCTTGGAAGTTCAAAGTCTCCCTCTAGTCATGCCATCCTATCCTCAGACAGTGCAAGGTAGGGGAATCTCTCTCCTCCAGGAATCTCTGCACCTAGAACAGTGTTTTCCAACCTTAGCAGCTTTAAGACAGGTGGACTTCAACTCCCAGAATTCCCCAGCCAGCGGGAAGCAACTCTGGGTGGCTCTCTTTAAGCAGATTTATTTATTTCTCTTATTTGTTTATTAGGTGTTTCTCCTGCCTTTACTACTTTATAAGTAAGTCAAGGTGGCAAGCATGCCCCCTTCCCCCTTCTGCTTTCCCCACAATTACTCTGTGAGGTGGGTTGGGCTGAGAGAGAGGGACTGGGCCAAAGTCACCCAGCCGGCTTTCACGCCTAAGGCGGGACTAGAACTCACCGTCTCCTGGTGATTGGCCCAAAGTCACCCAGCCGGCTTTCACGCCTAAGGCGGGACTAGAACTTACCGTCTCCTGGTGATTGGCCCAAAGTCACCCAGCTGGCTTTCACACCTAAGGCGGGACTAGAACTCATTGTCTCCTGGTGATTGGCCCAAAATCACCCAGCCGGCTTTCACGCCTAAGGCGGGACTAGAACTCCCTGTCTCCTGGTGATTGGCCCAAAGTCACCCAGCAGGCTTTCACGCCTAAGGCGGGACTAGAACTCACCGTCTCCTGGTGATTGGCCCAAAGTCACCCAGCCGGCTTTCATGCCCAAGGCGGGACTAGAACTCATCCTCTCCTGGTGATTGGCCTCAAGTCACCCAGCCGGCTTTCATGCCTAAGGCAGGACTCACTGTCTGTTGATTTCTAGGCCAGCATCTTAACCACTAAATCAACATCCTGGTAATTTGTAAGGGACAGAGTGATTATATCATAAAAACTAGGCATGCCCCTAAAATAAATGAGTTGTCATGAAGTCCATGTAACCTTATAATAACACTTTCCTGAAGCTGATGTCAGTCTTGGATGAATGGCGCCCCCTCCCAACCTCCCCCATCCCCATCCTTTGATGTGTGGCCCATTCCACTGTGCTGCCATTAACCACAACGCTTGCGGTTACTGTCTCCTCTCCTGTTCCATTTCGACAGAGGAAATTTCAATGGTTTTCAATACTTGTGCAGTGCCAGCCAATCTGGGCCCCTGTGCCAGGAGGCGGCGCGAGAAAGGCAGCAGCCACGACGGGACCAGCACGTCTCTCTACGTCGACCGCCGCAAGTCCAAAGTCTGGAACTACTACACCAAGCTGGGTGACGCCTACGTGGAATGCAATGTCTGCAAGAAGCAGCTGTCCTTCCACAACAGCACCACCACCATGAGGGAACATCTGGTGCGGAAGCATAGCATCCGTGACACCTTGCTCTCGCAGCTGAAGGACGACCAGGCGCCCGACCCGGACTACGCAGCTCAGGAGAACGCCATAAAAAGAGCTCGCCAGCTGACCCCGGAGAGCAACACTCCGTATCACACTGTGGCCTGCACGGAACCCAGGACGGATGTGATCCTGGAACTGGTGCTAGAAATGATCTTTCGGGACCTGCATCCGCTCTCTGTTGTGAAAGACAAAGGTTTTGGCCTTCTCATTGGCTACCTAGAACCTAGCTTTGTTCTGCCCTCCCCAGTGCAGCTCTCTAGCATGTTGTGGCATCGATACAATGTGGTCAAGCAACATCTGGAACACTACCTGCAGACAGCTCAGTCGATTGTCATCTGCGCCGAGTTCTGGCTGTCTCACCCCAACCAGAGGTACCTGACGATGGTGACTAATTTCATCGACGGAGAATGGCGGCGGGCGAGATGCATCCTGGAGAGCCAGCAGGTGCACGAGCACAAAGCAGAGAGCAACCTGGGAGACAGGCTGTACGCAGTCCTCGCGGACTTCGGGCTGTCTAACAAATCTGTCTTCTGCATGATGCACGACAGCCTGCAGGGTTTGGAGGCCAATTCGTCCCACCTGAAATGCATCTATGGTTGGACCAGCCTGTGCTGCGCTGCTCACCTGCTCCACCTCTGCGTCAAGGCGGGCCTTGAGGTGGAGCAGGTGCAGGAAGCGTTGGTTGCCGCTCGAAGCGTCGTCTGTTATTTCCAGCAAGATGCCAAAGCTACTTGCTCCCTCAACAGCAAACTGGAAGCTATCAACAAGACCAAGCTGAAACTGGTCGTGGACACTGGGGCTCGGTGGATAACGACCATCGAGATGTGTGAATGCCTGCTGGATCTCAAGTGGGCCATCATGTCTGTTCTGGAGGAGCATCCCAAGGGGCCTTCGGTGGTCCAGAATTTGGCCGATCATCAGTGGAAGCTCTTGCAGGACCTGGTGCCCGTGATGAGGACGCTTAAGATCGCCACGTCGTTCTTGCGAGAAGAGCAAAACTTCTCCATCGCCTCCCTGATGCCTTGCATCCATGGCATCATCACCGCCATCGGGCAACAGGCGGAAGGAGCCAGCGGCATCATCAAAACAGTGGTCCACAATATCAGAGGAGAGCTCACCCAGCGTTGGGGTATCTTGGATGAAGCCAAGTTGCTGGAGAGCCCGGCGGTCATCGCATCATTCCTAGACCCTCGATTCAAGGAGATGAGGTTCCTCAGCCCAAGTCTGCGGAGCGAGTTGCACAAAAAAATCAAGGCCATGTTGTCCCAGTTCTTCAATCCTCAGACGCCGCTGACCACCCAGTTCTGGGTGCCCAATTCTGATTACAAAGCAGAGGTCAGTGAAGCAGCCGGCCAGCTTGCTACTCATAAGGAAAGAGGTTCAAGTGGACAATCTCAAAGTATGTATGATATCCTGCTGGGGAAAGACCCGACAGAGAGCATGCCTGAGATCCATCAGCAGCTGGAGAACTACATCGTGGAACCCCTTTGCAAGCGGAGCACTAACCCCTTGGATTGGTGGAAGAGCAACGAACACCGGTTCCCCTCGGTGGCCCGGTTAGCCCGGCAATATTTGGCTATACCGGCCACAGTTGTACCACCGGATCAGGCCTTTGCCGCCAGCGAAAGTGCGCTGGAGCACCGGAGAGGTGTACTGGCCCCCGAAAACCTGGACCAAATTCTTTTCTTGCACCAGAATTTTGACTTTTTAGAGTCGATGCGAAACGGGAACGAGAATCTGAGCAAGTCTGCGCACAGCCAGTATTGAAAAAAACAGGCATGGAAAGAGCATTAAGAAATCAGTGTATCCTGATGCAGCCAACGCACCGGGAAGGGAAGGAGGAAGAGGAGGATCAGTTTTAAAAAAGGATAACATGGTTTTCAGGTCACTTTAGTCAAACTGGCAGCAAGGTTTGAGCTCGTCCTTTAACTTAAAAAACAGTTTGCCTACTGCCTAAGCCAGGGGTAGGCAACCTTGGCTCTTTTATGACTTGTGGACTTCAACTCCCAGAATTCCTGAGCCAGCCAGGGGAAAGGGAGGTTTCCAAGCTGAGCCATGCTGGCTCAGGAATTCTGGGAGTTGAAGTCCACGAGTCATAAAAGAGTCAAGGCTGCCTACCCTTGGCCTAAGCTTTACGTGTGTTTCTCCCTGTTGTGCAGATTGTCCTGTAAATAAGACTAGCTTTAAAAAAAAAAAAAAAAAGATGAGACATACAGGTAGTCCTTGACGTAGGACCGTAATTGACTCCAAAATTTCTGTTGCTGACACATTTGCTAAGGGAGTTTTGCCCCATTTTACGACGACTTTTCTTGCCACAGTTGTTAAGCGAATCACGTGGGGATGCTGCAACGGCCGTACGTGTGGAAAGATGGTCATAAGTCATTTTTTTTTCAGTGCCGTTGTAACTTTGAACGGTTACTAAATGAACTGTTGCAACTCGAGGACTACCCTGTACTTAAAACAGATGGCAGAGCAAGGACATTCCTATGGCTCTTCTAAAAAGATTCAGGTGTATTCTTGGAAGGCAAGTGGGTCTGGGGAGCCATGAAATTTAACTGGAGAACTAGATTCATGCCTCCACTATTTTGGAAAGAGGGTTAATAAGGACAAGTTGAAATAATTTCAGATGTCTTCCTTAAATGACTACCATATATAGAGCAAGGAACTCCTAATAAGGGAACAAAAATATAATATTGCAAATGGCAATTAGGTGATTCCCCCCCTCCCAGGACACTGCAATGTCATAAATACATTGCCAATCGCCTGAATTTTGATCACATGACAGTGGGAGATGCTGCGATGGTCACTAAGTGTGAGGAACATATAGAACCATTCTATAATTTATGCAAGAATGCTAGTTTTGATGGCATTCCAAACATTTAACTAGAAGGCAATGCTGGGGAAGAGGGAGGATGACAATAGGCTCGGTAGGATGGGAACAGCTCAAACCCACTCCTAACTGAGTTAAGAAGTAAGGTTGTACGAGCACATGAGGAAAGCAAACCCATGGAAGCCGACGTCGGTGAAGATGTGCGTCAACCAGCTAGTCTTGAAAAATAACCCTAGTTTATAAAACGCCCAAAATGTATGCCTGCTTCTCAAAAGTGTTGTTTTGTTTCGATAAGACTGCCCTGGAGAAATCTAGGTTTCATTTTCACCAACGGGACACATGCTGGCTATATATTGCAAGTCCATAATAATGGCCTCTCGCTTTGAAAAGTTTCATTAAGAGATAAAACTCGTAATGCTTATTTATTCTATTTTAATCCTATTTAGCAAGTAGCTGGCTTCCAGAACAGGATGCAAACCTAGGAAAGCCCATTTGGCAAGGATCTGCCACTCTCCCGGTCATACCCAGCTCATTTACACAGCTCTTCCGTTATCAATTAGGCCCACGTCACACGGCTATCTTAAAAGTGTGGAAAGTGTACTTGGTCATCTACAATGAGGGTAGATAATATGAATTCTAGTTTCAGGATCTCCAAGATGCCTTGAGGTTGTGTCCGCAGTGAAGGCAAATGTGAACGTAAAAACTGGCTGTAATGTAAGAAGTTGCCTGAGGACAGTGAGCAAACTGTGTTTTAAATGAGCTTTATGGCTTTGGAGATGATGTAAACACAACGGCAGCCCATTTTTAAAAGACAGGTCCTACTCTTAGGCTTGCAACTCTAACTATGACAAGACCCATATAGAAAGGGAGGTAAGACAGCAATAACGTATTGGAATCTGAATGAAGAGTCAAGTTCTAAATAGCCTTAGTATCCAATGTACTCATCCATTGATTGAAGATGTGTTTGTAATCCTTGTTTCCATCATCAACGGATGAAGTCAGGAATGGGCAAATTGGTTGTACAGAAGTACCTTGGTACTCAACTGCTCTGAAACTCATCGAATTTGGTACTCAACGCATTTTGATGCGAAAATCTTGTCCCGGTACTCATCATTTGTTTGGTACTCGATGCACAAGCTAGAACTTGTCGATGTCGGCTGCCTTGTGACACACTACCTTATTCCTTTTGGAAAAAAATTGGCTTGGTACTCTTCGTTTTTGGTACTCATGGCGCCCCCCGGAACCAATTAACGATGAATACCGAGATGCCACTGTATCTGGCAGTGAGGGGTAAACCAGGATTAGCAATCAAACTAAATTTAAATTCCATAGGTTGTTTCCCCCTTCCTATATGAGCTTGTCACTTATGCAATATCGTGGTGCAATAAACTGAAACAAGGTTAAGAAGATTAGCACTGAGTCTGTTGGGGAGATGAATAGATTCAGTGGATAAAATAAAGAAAATAACTCAGTTCATCTGTCTACTGTTGTTACTGGGCACTGCTGAGGTTTATGTAAAATTATTTTGAATATGTACACGAAGAAGTCTAGCAAAATAGCAATCAGCGAGCGGTCTCCAGCACAAAGTTAGTTAGCTGCATCAGAAGGGAAAAAGAAGATAGAAGGCAAAGGCTGCGTGGCTGGTTGCTTTTTATCCATAAACAGGGAGTCCTCGACTTACGATCACAATTGAGACCAAATTGTCCGTTGCTAAGCAAAGTTAAGTGAGTTTTGCCCCATTTTATGACCTTTTTTTGCCACAGCTGTCAAGCGAATCACTGGAGCTGTTAAGGGAATTGCATGGCCGTTAAGCGAATGCAGATGGAATGTAAAAAGGAGGGAAGGTAAAACATGGGAAGATGTGCAAAATTTTGTTACTGCCTGTTGGGAAACTGCCAGCCAGGCTGGAAGGAGGAGTCAAACAAGGACCTAGGTTGGAGTCCTTGCATAGCCACAAGTGGCATAGGCTTGACCTCCTCCCCAAATCCATAAAGCCTTACCTGGTTGTTCCCAGGGGATGCCAAGCAGTCTGGGGAGATTCTTGTAACGTAGGTGGTAGGCAATAGAGTTAGGGACTTCGACTGTTCACGTGTGACTCTGGTTGTTTACACCTGACACTTCTTCAATAGTTTTCTGCATTCCTATGGAATGTTGTCTCCTGATCTGGTCTACTTGGAAGGGCTGACGGGTTCTTATCAAAACACAACAACGAAGTCCCCGTTCTCTTTGGATTTCAGCGCTATCATTTGGATCAGAGCGAACCAAAGAATGAATCCAGAAAGCTCTTGCGGTTTTGGTTGCAAAACCCAATTTAATAACCAACGCATACAAAATAAACAAGAACACAGATCACTTCGGTACTATAGAGTGAATCAAAACGCAGTTGTACAATATCAGTCACAGAAAAAGATACGAAATACAATGGCAATTCTCACTGATTGGTCTACTTTATCCTCCTCCAAAAAAAAAAAATAGTATTAACAGAACTCTACAAGACACAGCTGGGGAGGGATGAAGGGGAGAGAGAGAGAGAGAGAGAGAAAGAGAGAATTAGAGTATCATAACATTTCAATTGAACAAGACATACAACTAAATATGATAGGCAGAGAATGTGATTTGTAAGTTAAATCAACTGTTAAATTACCCGTTAAGGTTACACCTTCAAATCTGGAAGTTAATCCTCTGAATCAGCCTGTTCTCTACTGAACACCCTAACACCCTTCTAGTTGGGAGGATTACATTCCAGAAACCATCCTTGAAACAGCCTGATCAGGAGATCTTGCACACACTTAATAAACATACTTCCAAGTCTTTGTATCTAAAATTGAATGCAGTCTTAATTCGTTAAGGCACGTATGATGGAATAAGAGTTGTCCGGTGCGATATAATATTGAGCTTTTTAAGAAGTTTAATCTCTACTGGCACAGAAGCGCCCCAAAATACTTAATACAAATGGCTAAAGCTGACATCAGAATAAGTTGATCTGTGAGATGCTGTATTATTATTTTTTGTTTCTGTTGCAACAAAGAGGGTTAATACTTCTTGGAACAGAGATACTAGGGTGTTAAAATGTATTGCAACAAACTGCTGGCATCAACAGTAGTTCTACCATCTTAACTTTTCCTTTATTTCTTGTAAATTTTACGACTCTCACTGGGCATGGTGTCACAGTGATTTCCCTGCCTTCTACCTTATCAGCTTTTCCTAGAGTTAACGGGGAAGCTGAGGACATGATCGTGTCAAATTATACAATGAATTTAACTACTTGTAAAGAAGGAGGGGTTCTTTTCTTAAGGGCACCGCTGCGTCACCCA